>CABHPP010129147.1:0-13619 GCA_902168425.1 Peromyscus attwateri | reverse complement strand
GAGAGAGGGAGAGAGAGAGAGAAAGGCCAGGTGGAAAGGAAATTCATTGTCTCACAGAGCTAGGACATCTTTCATCTCTTGTCACTGAAAACCAGGTTCTCTGACACTTTGTGCCAAATCATCCCATCCCAAGCTCTCAGGTCTTTAACCTCAGATGGAGAGTCATGCCATCAGTTTCTGCTTCTGAGGCTTTTTAGGATTTCAACTCCTCTGACTTCCTAGGTTCTTCAGCTTGCAAATAACTTAGCATACAACTTTTCAGCCTCCACAGTTTCTTGAGCTGGTCACGCTGACCAATCAACCTTCACTCCCCTCTCCCTCTCTGATCTATTATTTTTGCCCAGCTAGTACGTATGCTTGGACTTTGACTCACAGACCAACTGCAATGCTTGCTTGGCAGAAATAATCTAAATATTCACCTTCAGAGTATCTGATTCCTTACTTTCTTAGTCATTGGAGGAAAATGGCATTATCAGCAGACCTGAAAAGATGGAGTAACAGCCCTTTGACTGCTCTGGTTTGCAGATGTTATGCTCCAAGCTCTCAGCATAATAGCAGCACCCTCACAGTTCCTCACAGTGTTGTCAGTTGCATGCATTGCTATAGTAATCATTTTCTTTGCTCACTGTCATGAGAATTTGCAAGCAACCCACCTATTCCTAAATCCCATCAAACAACTACCATTTCGCCTCACTTACCCTGCAGTAAAGGGTATAATTTAAGAGACAGAATCAGCCTCAAACTGTATGCCACTCTACTGTGGAGGTTTGAAGTATTTTGTCTAGGAACACCCATCTTGAGTGTAATTGAATAGCTGAAGGAATTGCTTTGAAGCTACATGTCATAGGAACCACAATGGTTTTACTTAGTGCTTTTTTGGAGAGGCTTTGAGTGTGGTAAAGAGGCATAACAGCACATCTCTTGGTGTGATCCAGGTGTACTCCTCAAGCAGGAAAATAGATGGGTGTGTTTCTAAACACTTTCCCTCAGTGAGGCTTGCAAGAGTATCCTATCATAACAAGCGACATTCTGGGCTTTGTTCCATCAGCCAGGCGTGTTTCCTCTTCTAGGCACAGCTGTAGAGGACATCTCTATCCACCCTATGCAGACAGGCAGCACTGTTCTCATGTCTGTATCCCACACTGCAGCCCCGTCGCTGGCACTTCTCTAGTCTACGGAACCCACAGCAAGCCCAGATGTACGGAGGAGTTAACATCCCCAGGGCAGCTCTCTCCCAAAGAGATGCTGAACTGGATAAACTCTCCAGTCCCCACCTTTGCAGTGTATGATTTAGAAGCATGACATGCATGTCACAGATGGCCCCCATTTTCCAGAGTGACAGCCTCACACATTAAGATTGGAATTGTTTCTTCCCACTTTCACATACTTCACTCTCTCAGATTTTGGGCTCACTATTCACATGAAGTAAGCCATAGAAAACTACAGAAAATAAAAATTACAGATTCCCTAGTGTCTTAGTTAAGATTATTATTGCTGTGATGAAACACCATGACCAAAAGCAACTCAGGGAGGAAAGGGCTTATTTGGCTTACACTTTCATGTAACTGTTCACCACTGAAGGGCATCAGGGCAAGAACTCAAACAGGCCATGGAGAGATGCTACTTACTGGCTTGCTCATCATGGTTGCTCAGCCTGCTTTCTTATAGAACCCAGGACCACCAGCCCAGGGATAGCACCCCACAATGGGCTAGGCCCTCCCCCATCAATCACCAATTAAGGTTGCCCACAGCCCAATTTTATGGAGGCATTTTCTCAATAGAGGTTCCCTCCTCTCAAATGACTTTAGTTTGTATCAAATTAACATAAATCTGCCCAGCATACCTGAGAACCCACCAGTGACTCCATCCAAAGAAGCAGGTAATGTAGACGAATTGCTAAACAGTCTTATTAGTAAAAACCCAGAGCCAGATATTGGGGTAAAAAGCTGAGAGATCAGAAAAGCAGAAAAAAGCCAGCCATGTTCTTACCACTTGGAGATCCTCCACCAAAGAGTTCTACTTCCTGTCCACCCACACTATGTGTCTTTCTATTCTGTCATCTCATTTCCTCTCTCCACCCAGCTACATCACTTCCTCTTCCTGCCCAGGTCTGTCACTTCCTGTCTGTCTGTACAGACCTCCAGACCTTTACGGTTAGTGCTGGGATTAAAGGTATGTACCACCACAGCTGGATCTGTTCCCAGTGTGGCTTTGAACTCACAGAGCTCCAGACAGATTTCTGCCTTCCAAGTGATAGGATTAAGGACATGTGCTACCATTGCCTGACCTCTGTGTTTACTATAGTGGCTGGCTTTTTCCTCTGATCCTCAGATAAACTTTATTGGGGTAAACAGATAAAAAAATCACGACAAGGTAAGCTAACTGCAGATCTTCAACTCTCCTCCAAATCCAATACCCTAGTCTGCTGTGACTTCCCCGCCTTCCCTGGCCCCATCTCCAGTGGATCACACAGATCTTACCCTCCAAACTTCCTTCCCCCTATTCATCCTTTTATCCCAGCCCCCAACTCCATCAGGAATTCCCTGGGAACCCATAGGCCACTCTGGCCAGGGAAGCAGATAGGCTAACTACAGGTTTTCACCTCTCTTTCCTCTCCTCCAAATTCAATACCCCAGTCTCATCCTCAGCTCCGTAGCAGACTACCCATTGTTGCCACTCCTCATACTCTGCCCCCACTCCCAGAGGACTAAGCAGATACTGGCGGAATACCCTGTTTTCCTCCCTCCTTTGGACCCCCTCAGTACCCACTCTCCTAGCCCACCCCCATTCCTAAGTTTCAGCTCCCAAAACCTAGAAAAGTCCACCAAGAGGAGATTTCAATTCTGAACATCTATGCTCCAAACACAAGGGCAGCCAAGTTTGTAAAAGAAACACTACTATAGCTTAGATCACATATCAACCCTCACACGCTGACAGTGAGGGACTTCAATACCTCACTCTTGCCAATAGACAGATCATTAAGACAAAAACTAGGCAGAAATGCTGGAGCCAACTGATACTATAAACCAAATGGATCTAACAGATATTTACATAACATTTTGCCCAAACACAAAAGAATATACTTTCTTCTCAACACCTCATGGAACTTTCTCAGAAATTGACAACATACACATGCACAAAACAAGTCTCAACAGATACAGGAAATTTTAAATAACATCCTGCATCCTTACCACTACAGATTAAAACTGGATATCAACAGTAATAGAAAGCTTATGAACTCATGGAAACTGAACATCTCACTACTAAATGAAAAATGAGTCAAGACAGAAATTAAGAAAGAAATGAGAGACTTTCTAGAATTGATGAAAATGAATATACAATATACCCTAATTCATGGGACAAAATGAAGACAATTCTAAGAGGCAAGTTCATAGCACTAAGTAACCACTTAAAAGTTGGAGATGCCGGGCATTGGTGGTGCACGCCTTTAATCCCAGCACTCGGGAGGCAGAGGAAGGCGGATCTCTGTGAGTTCGAGGCCAGCCTGGTCTACCAAGTGAGCTTCAGGAAAGGCGCAAAGCTACACAGAGAAACCCTGTCTCAAAAAAACAAAAAAAAAAAAAAAAAATTGGAGAAATTTCATACTAGCAACTTAAGAGCACACCTGAAAGCTCTAGAGCCAAAAGAAGAGATCGCACTCAAAAGGCATAGATGGCAAGAAATAATCAAACTCAGGACTGAAATCAATAAAATATAAATAACAACAACAACAAAAACAAAGCATCAGTAAAACCAAGTATTCATTATTTAAGAAAACCAATAAGATTGACAAATCTTTATTCAAATTAAGTATAAGGAGGAGAAAGAATGCACAAATGAACAAAATTAGAAATGAAAATGAGGACATAACAATAGACACCATGGAAATCCAGAAGATCATTAAGGACACACTTAAAGTACTGCCTTAAAACAAACAAAAAGGCCTGCACTCCACCTAATTGGAAAATCTAAAAGAAATGGATAATTTCCTCAATAGAATACCACTTACCAAAGTTAAATCAAGATCAAAAAAGCAATTTAAACAGACATGTAACTCCTAGTGAAATAGAAGCAATAATTAAAGGTCCCTCCCTCCCCAACCAAAAAAGCCTGGGACAAATGGCTTTAGCACAGAATTCTACCAGACTTTCAAAGAAGAGTTAATGCCAATGCTGTTCAAATTATTCAAAAAAAGAAAGAAAGAAAGAAACAGAAGGAGCATTGCCTAATTCATTTTATGAGGCCATAATTACTTACCCTGATACCCAAACCACATGAAGACCCAACAAAGAAAATCGCAGACCAATTTGTCTTCTGACCATACATGCAAAAATTCTCAATGAAATACTTGCAAAAGAAGTTCAAGAACACATAAAAATGATCATCCACCATGATCAAATGGGCTTCATCCCAGAGATGCAGGAATGGTTCAGTATACAAAAAATCAATAAATATAATCCACCATATAAACAAACTGAAAGACAAAAACCACATAATCATCTTATTAGATGCAGAAAAGTCCTTTGACAAAATCCAACGCCCCTTCATAATAAAAGTCCTGGAGAGATTAGGGACGCAGGGGACATACCTCAACATAATAAAGACAGTTTACAGCAAGCACATAGCCAACATCAACCTAAATGGAGAGAAACTCAAAGAAAGTCCACTTAAATATGAACAAGGTTGTCTCTCTATACCTATTCAATATACTCCTTTTTTTTTTTCCAAAACAAGTTTTCTCTGTGCAACTCTGGCTGTCCTAGAATTCACTCTGTAGACCAGACTGGCCTCAAACTCACTGAAATCTACCTGCTTCTGCCTCCCAAGTACTGGGATTAAAGGCATGTGCCACCACTGCCCAGTACTTGAAGTCTTATTTAGAGCAATAAGACAACTGAAGGAGATCAAGAGGATACAAACTGGAAAGGAAGTAGTCAAAGTATCTTTATTTGAAGATGATAAGATAGTATACATAAGTGACCCCAAAACTTCCACCAGGGAACTCCTACCGCTGATAAACACTTTCAGTGAAGTGACTGGATATAAAATTAACTTAAAAAAATCAGTAAACCTCCTACATACAAATGACAAATGGACTGAGAAAGAAATCAGAGTAACAACACCTTTCACCACAGTATAAATTAATATAAAAAATATGGGGGGTAACTCTAACCAAGCAAGTGAAAGACCCGTATGATAAAAACTTCAAGTCTTTGAAGAAATAAATTGAAGAAGATATCAGAAAATGGAAAGATTTCCCATGCTCATGGATCAGTAGGATTAATAAAGTAACAATGGCCATCCTACCAAAAGCAATCTATAGATTCAATGCAATCTCCAACAAAATTCTACACAGATCTTGAAAGGATAATTTTCAGCTTCATATGGAAACACACACACACACATACACACAGGATAGCTATTATTCTTGAATAATAAAAGAACTACTGAAGGTGTCACCATGCCTGACCTCAAACTGTACTACAGAGCTATAGTAATAATAACTGCATGGTATTGGCACAAAAACAGACATGCTGATTAATGGAATAGAATTGAAGACCCAGCCATAAATCCATATACTCATGGACACCTGATTTTTGATAAACCAGAAACACACCCTTGAAAAATATGACAGTGTTCAAGAAATTACGTTGGTCAAACTAGATGTCTGCATGTAGAGGAATCCAAATAGATTCATACTTATCACCCTGTACAAAACTCAACTCCAAAAGAATCAAAGACCTCAATATAAGTCCACACACACTGAAGCTGATACAAGATAAAGTGGGGACTAGCCTTGAACTCATTGACACAGGAAAGGCTTTCTGAACAGAACACCGATAGTGCAGACACTAAGATCAACAATTAATAAATGGGACCTCATGAAACTGAAAAGCTTCTACATGGCAAAGAACATCATCATTCTGACAAAGTGGCAGCCTACAGAATAGGATAAACTACACATCTGATAGAGATCTAGTATTCAAAATATGTAAAGAACTAAAAAAACTGGACATCAAGAAAACAAATAACCCAATTTAAAAATGGGGTTTATATCTAAACAGAGATTTCTCAAAAGAGGAAACTCAAATGGCTGGAGAACAATTAAAGAAATGTTCAACGTCCTTAATCATCAGGGACATGCAAATCAAGATTATTTTGATATTTCATTTTACACTCATCAGAATAGCTAAGATCAATAAAACAAATGACAGCTGAGGTTGGTGAGGTGTGAAGTAAGGGGAACACTCATCCAGTGTTGTTGGGGCTGCAAACTTGTACAGCCACTATGGAAATCAGTGTGTTGTTCCTCAGGAAGATGGGCATTTATCTACTTCAAATCCATCTATAGTATTCTTGGGTATATACCCATAGAGACACTTACTCAATCATGTTCATTGCTGCTCTATTTTATAATAGCTAGAAATTGGACACAGTCTAGATATCCGTCAACAGATGAATAAATAAAGAAAATATGGTACTTTTACACAAATGGAATATTATTAAGCCATTAAAATATGCAATCATGAAATTCCCAGGGAAATGGATAGAACTAGAGTTTAAAAAATCATCCTGAGTGAGGCAACTCAGATCCAGAAAGACAAATATGGTGATTTATATGTGAATATTAGCTCTTAAGTCAAAGATAACCAAGTTACAATCCATAGAACCACATAAGTTAGGTATAGAGTAAAGGACTGTGGGGGGACAGATAGATCTCCCTAAGAGAAACAGAATAGATAGTTATGGATGGGGAGGGGGCACTGGGACAGGAGGATCAATTGAGCTGGAAGTAGAAGATGAGGAAGGGAATATGAGAAGAGACAGCTAAATTAAGGGCCATTTGGGAGGTATTATGGAAACCTAATATAGTAGAAGCCTCCTAAAATATATAAATATATTAAGGAGATCTAAACAAAATTGCCAAAAAATGGGGAGACAAAGCACCAGCTGGACATCTCGTTATCAAATGTAGCTTTCACTACTGGGAAGGGATACATCTAATTGACTTGTTGTCCAAAGGGGTCACATGGGAACCTCCAAACAACCCAGCCTGTTGCCAACTCTACAAGTTGCTGCCCACAAACTGATGGCAAGGCCCTATTGCTGAGGACAACACTTACAAGGCTCATCAAACCTAGAGAAGTCAAGCGGGTACCTCCATAAACAGTCTTCATCAAATAATCTGGTGCCTTTGGTACAGGGAGGTACTCTGCACACTACCAAAGGAGAAATATAAACACCCACTGAGCTACAAACCTTTTGATCTACAATGATATCCTGCCTGCAAGATATGCCAGGGTACTGGTGACACAAGGCTTGTGGGAGTAATCAACCAATATCTAATTTGACTTAAGGCCCACTCCACAGGAAGGAACCCATACCTGACACTACCTAGGTGACCAACAATGGGAGACTAGATAGCCCAGGGACCTAGGGTAAAACCAAACACTATTGTTCTACTAAAATAATGTAGCAATAAAATGACTTCTCATGGCATTCTGCTATACTCATAGATCAGTACCTTGCTCAGCCATCATCAGAGAAGCTTCCTCCTGCAGCAGGTGGGAACAAATACAGAAACCCTCAGCCAGACTATTTGCAGAGAGTGAGAGACCTTAGAACGCTTAGCCCTAAACAAGATGTCTCCATCTCTCCATTCAGGGCTCAGGGAACCCCGCAGAAGAACCAGCAGCGTGTAAGAATCAGAGGGGATGTGGGATTCCAAGGAAATAAGACCCTCTAAATCAACGTGATCATCACATATTTGAACTCACAGAGACAGAGGCAGCATGCCCAGGGCCTGTATGGGTCTGCACCAGATGGTCTCCTGAAAGGAGAAGTGGACACACACACACCCACCCCTAACCCACAAGTGATCTCCAATCGATAACCACTTGCAAATGAAAATTTAGTGTTCTCCAAGAGTGTCACTGGGGAAACAAGCCGCTCTTAAGGGTAGGGCCCCATGCTCAGGAATAGTGACCAACAGAAAACAAACACAATGGCATCTTTAGAGGTTCCATGTCTCATAACGACATATCAGGGCTTTCTTTACCTTACTTTTTATTTTGCTTTCAATTTTATTTTACTTATATATATTTTCTCTCTCTCTTTACACCACAGGTCCTTTGTGTTTATATTATGGCTTCCTGTTTAGTGTTTTTATGGAGTTCCTGAGTGTGTGAGCTGGTGGGTCTCTGCCTCTACATCTGTTTCTTGTACATTTTCCTCGGCTCTTTTCCTTCTGCTTGTTTATTTTGTTATATTCTGGTGTGTTAGTTTTTCTTTAATCTTATTTTATTCTATTATTATCCCTTACAAATCTGTTTGTTTTCTAATAAGATGCAGAAATTGAATGTGGACCCAACTGGCACCATCAGTCAGCTTGGTCTAACTGGCAATTGCAAAACACTGCACTCTACAAGCATGCCTGTGACACACAGCAAGAGGGCTCATCTGGCCTGTAACATCACACCTTGATAGGTTTTGAAAAATCTAAATCATGCAAAGAATGTTCTCAGACCACAGTGGAACTAAACTAGAAACCACTGGCAAAAAGATAGGTGGAAGTTTTCCAAATACTTGGAAAACTAAACAATAAACTTCTCAATATCATATAATCAAAGAAGTCTTACAATCAATTTTAAGAAATGCTTTGAGCCAAAGGATGGCAAACATGCCTTGAGGCTGGGGAGATGGCTTGGTGAGTAAGGAACTCGCTACAGCAATATAAGGATCTGAGCTCATATCTCCACCACCCTTATAAATGTTGGGCAGGCTTCATAGCCTACCTATAATCCCAGCTTTTGGAGGTGGAGCAGGGAATAGATAGACTAACGGTATTGATGATCCTGAGTTCAAGTGAGAAAGCCTGCCTCAGTCAATTAAGGAAGACACCCACCATCAGCCTCCAGCCTCCACATTCACATGCTCACATCTGCGTGCCACACACATATGAATACACATATAAACATAAACACACACTTCATGCCCATACCTGCTGTTAAAATGACTTACCACAATTCAGGTAATGCCTTGATATCAGTATAAACATAGAAGTTTGTACGTTAAACACTAGGTTCAAAGTCAAATAATCTAAAATCGAATCATGTGAGCTTTCATTTTAGGAAATTTGAGAAAAGAGAGCAATCTAATGCTAAATGAGGTATGAAAAAAAGAAAAACCATTCACCGAAAGCAGAAAAAACAACAATGAAGATCAATAAAACTAAAACCCAGATCTTTGCAAAGATCGGTCAAACTGACAGCTGTGTAGACAAGCTACCCAGGAGAAGCAAAACTATTCAAATTATTAATGATAGAAATGAGAGAGGAACTATTGCCACAGATCTCAGGAACAAGAAATGCATGAGGAGGGAATTCCATTTGGGATGTTTGCTTGTGTGATCTGTGAGCAAAACATTTGAGGGTTGACGTGAATGTACTGATTCGTTTCAAAACACAAACTAAGCTCATGTGATGTATGATGACATCATCTGAGTAGGCCTTTGTTTATATTGGTAACTTGATTAATAATTAATGACCTTCCAAAAAGAAAAATAAAACAAGCATGGCTGGTTTCCTCCTGCAATCCATTAAACACATAAAGGATAAATGATATCAATTCTACATACTTTTTTATGGAAATGGATGTGGAATACATACCCCTTAACTCATTTTATAAAGCAAATATTACACTACACATACACACACACACACACACACACACACACACACACACACACGAGAGGACAAGAAAGGAATATTATATACAAATATTCTCACTTTGGGGAACATTATAATTTCATAAAGGGTTATAAATCTGTAAGACTAAAAGCAAAAAAAAAAAAAAGACTGTACAGGAAAGTGTCCTCAAGTTTAAAAGACCTTCCCAGCAGGTCTATCGCTTACTATTCTGATATGACTATGTGTGTATTAGAATTGAATAAGCAAGGGATGGTGGATGAAGGGAGTCAAGTTTCTCAGAACTGAGTGACTGTTTATAAATAAGCAAGAAGAGGCTGGCATGGCCCGTGTGATGATGGATTAGAGTTGAGGACTCTAATGGGAGCCCTTGTTACCTGATATAGACACAGAAAGTGTCACATAAAGATATTTATAGGTACTTGTACATGTAAGAGGTCATGAGCATGCATAGAATTCCTCATTCTACCAGCATGAAGGGCAGAGAAGCAGCCATACCACAGAAGCAATGAGAACACCTCGGGCCAGTCTAATAATAGATTCCAGAGTTCCTTGAAAAAGTGACTGGTTCACAATACTGTCCAGAAATGTACAATATGAGCTAAGAGAACCATGTAGTGCCAGAAACCGAGAACATGCTCAAAATTACTATGAGAGAACCCTTCCATGGATGGAAGTGTGTCAAGGCACATGTGAGCCAAATGAAATTGCCCCTATTGGTCAAGGCTGAGAAAATCCGAACCAAAAAATAAAAGACAAATAATTTATTATAACCCAAGGGAATGGGCTGTGTATTCATGAATCCATGTTGTCTAAGTAAATGATTAAATAGATAATGGGGTGTAAAAAGAAATCCCCTACGGGAAAAACATCAAACATATAAAGAACTACAAAAATTAAACCCCAAAACCCCAAAAGTGAGGTAGGGGAGATGGCTCAGCTTGTAAGTCTATGCCACACAGATACGAGAACCTGAGTTGGGATCCACAGCATTTATGTGAAAGTGAGGCATAGCAATGCACATCTATACCTCTGGCACCAGAGAAGAGGGGACACAGAGGAAGACAGGCAAATCCTTGGATCTCCCTGACCAACCAGTCTAGCCAATCATTGAGGCCTAATGAAGGATTATATCAAAACAAACAAACAAACAAACAAAAAACCAATACAGTTGAGAGTGAGAGACAAAGATGCCTGACATTGACTCTAGACTAAACACATATAAGCACATGTGCACATGTATATCCATATGCACAGGTGCACACACACACACACACACACCTACCCACACATATACCAAACATGCAAATGAATAAATAAATAATAACCAAAGCTCTCAATTAATAAGTTGGTCAATGAATTGAACAGACGGTTCTCAAATAAAGAAACAGAAATGAACAGCCTATTTATTTTTAAGTGTTCAACATCTTTAGCCATCAGGGGAACAAAAATTTAAACTACTCTGAGGTTCTATCTCATCACAATCAGAACAGCTATCATCAAAAAAAAAGTGCTAGCAAGGACTAGAAGGATGTGGGGAAAGAGAAACCTCTATTCAATGTTGATGGGGTGGATACAAGTGTGGAGGATCCTCGGTAAACCAAAACTAGGACTTCTATGTGACTCAGCTATTCCATGGTTGAAAATATACCAAAGAACTTTACATTCTTCCACAGAGATATTTGCACATCTGTGGTTTCTGATCATCTAGTCACAACAAGAAAACAGAATTAGCCTAGATCAGTGGTTCTCGATCTGTGGATCGCGATCACCAAACAACATCAGAAAACCCATATGTTTACATTAAGATTCATAACAGTAGCAAAATTACAGTTGTATAGTAGCAACAAAAATAATTTTATGGTCAGGGGTCACCACAACACGAGGAACTGTATTAAAGAGTCACAGCATTAGGAATGTTGAGAATCACTGACCTAGATGATCATCCACATAGGAGTAGATACTGAAAACATGGTTCTTACAACAGAATTTTGAGGAAAAATTAAATTAGTAAGAGAGTGGATGAAATTGAACAATGTTAAATAAAGTAAAGTAACCCAGGCTCACAAAAATAAGTGCTGCATGTTTGATTTGCATTATGCATTTGTTTGTTTTGAGACAAAGTGTCACTATGTCGTTCTGACTGAACTGGAACTCACTTTGTAGAGCAGGCTGACTTTGAACTCATAAAGACCCACCTGCCTCTGCCACCTGAGTGCTAGAATTAAAGACATGCCACCATATTTGGAGGGTGTGTGTGTGTGTGTGTGTGTGTGTGTGTGTGTGTGTGTGTGTAAGTGGGTTTTGACAGAAACCAGGACCCTAGAAAGGGGCCTATAAGAGGGAGAAAGGAGACTGAAAGGGAGGGAAGTAGAGAGAGTAAGGGAGCACACAGACCGTGAAAGCAGAAGGGGGAACACCAGGTAGTGAAGAACACAGCTGGAGCAGGTTTAAGGAGATGTGGGAAAGAGGCTTCGAGGATCAACCGAAGCTGAATGTGAGTTAAAATGCTTTAGGAAAGTTCTTGTCATATAGGTCCTTCACTTGCTTGGCTGAGGGGCCCCCAACTGGATCAGGCCCTCTGAATGGGTGAGACAGTTGATTGGCTTGATCTGTTTGGGAGGCATCCAGGCAGTGGGACCGGGTCCTGTGCTCATTGCATGAGTTGGCTGTTTGAAACCTGGGGCTTATGCAGGGTCGCTTGGCTCGGCCTGGGAGGAGGGGACTGGACCTGCCTGGACTGAGTCTACCAGGTTGATCTCAGTCTTCAGGGGAGGCTTTGCCATGGAGGAGGTGGGAATGGGGAGTGGGCTGGGGGGGGAAGTGGAGGGGGGCGGGAGGGGGGAGAACAAGGGAATCTGTGGCTGATATGTAGAACTGAATGGTATTGTAAAATAAAATAAAATAAAAATTTAAAAAAATGAAATAGTAAAATATTTTTAAAAAAGATGCAGTTTTTTAACATTTTAAAACAAACAAATAAACAAAAAAAACAGAAAAAAATGCTTTAGGAAAACCTTTTACTTTGCAAGCTAATCTTAAAAAAAAATAGTAATAATATGTAATCACCACCCTTACAAAGGAACGCACTGTCTCCTATAGGAATCCTTCTGATATTTTGACCAATGTTAAAGGCTAAAGCACTGTAGAAGTCCAGCATGTCTCTGTTAGATACTTAAATTTATATTTGTCACATTATGGTAAAATTACATAGTCTATGTCCTCAGAAGGTAAGCTCCCAAAAGGAAGCTGCCACCTCCTAGTGACTTCATTTCCAGAGTCCACCTCAATGTTTGGCATCTAGTATGGACATCCACTGTTGTGTAAGAATATCACCAAAGTAAAGTGATTTTCAATTAAAAACAGTTCCATGTGCTTCATCCAGATACTCCACCCTCATATTCTCTACTCAAGCATAGATTGCACACAGATTTCCACCCTTCCAAAGAGTACAGGATGGAAAGTCAAAGGCTGAGAAACTTTGCAAACACTACCTCAGTCATATTATCAAGGTCAACACAAGCATTTATACTTCGTGTTGACAGAGGCACCCTTCAGACAGTGTATGTTCTCCCAGCCCAAGCCTATAACTCTAGCCTGATCTTGAGGGAAACAGCCCTACATCCATGCTGATGGACACTCCATGACGTACCTAGGACTCCTTAAAGATCATTAAAACCAAAGGAAGTTGAAGTAGAAAGTGACAAAGCCAAGAGGAGCCTAGAGAGACAGGATGATTCCATGGGATCTAGTATCCTAGATGAGACTTTGGAGTATAAAGAACCTTAAAGAAAATGACACCTGAATAGAGTAAGAAAAATATGAACTGTAGTAAAATCATAACATATTATTATCGTGTCTTCATTTACAAATGCACTCTACAAAGGTAAGATTTCAGTAAAAGGAAAACAT
>CABHPP010129145.1:12522-31410 GCA_902168425.1 Peromyscus attwateri | reverse complement strand
CTCCCACACTCCGTGGGGTCCCTTGGCTCCAACCCGCCGAGACCGCCCCCTCCCGTTTTTAAATTATAGCATCTGGTTTGGGTAGAATGACTAAGTTCACTCGCTTTTTCTTACCTTTTGTTCTCAGATTCTTTGATTTCCTGCTCCTGAGTAGAGTCTTTGACAAACCACTTTATTACTGGCTGGGAGTGACTTTGGAAGCCAAATTGTACTTTGCAGGGTAGCGCCAAAGACTTTCCTGAAAATGCAGAGGTCAAGAAAACAGTACGGAAGCACATCAGAACATTGATGTCGTGGGAAGACCAGAGGCTGCATGGCAATGTAGCCAGGTGTCAGGCAGTGGGTACCGGGAATAGCCAAGCATCAGCACATCCCAGTTAGCAACATACTTCCTGTTATGTTTATCCCTTGTGGCTAATTTGTGTATCTCAAATGTGTAGCTACATCCTTGACACTAGGATTTCACCATCATATCCCTAGGGAAAAGTTGTAGCTCTGTGAACAGCCCAGTCTTCAACATTAGTGATGACGTGTAAGATACATCAAGAAGATCATTTTACTAATTGATATTTACATATTGAATGAACATCATGAGGTTACCATGAATGGAAAGTTCTGAAAAAAACAAACCCACAGACCTTATGCCAAACCTTCTGCAAGGCCTATTAATGGTTAGAACCTCAATGACTGTGGAAAGGTTGGCATACTCCAGGCCCACAGTCTCGTCACAATTTATCTTGGGCCTTTTTTACCCTCCTTAACAGGCATTCGCTGACCACCTCTGTAGCTGACTTAACATCCTTATGACTATTAGGATGTATTAGATTTTTTTTTAGAAAGTATTAGTTTGACACACCACTGGCTTCTATCAACCAAAATGCTCAGCTGTCATGTGATGGCATCTAGGACTATAGCTGAGGTCTCCCCTCTCCCTGTCCCCCCACTCAGTGTATTTGAAAAACGTCTTAACTTATTATTTTGTTTCTTTTTTTCTGTTGCCATTAAACTGTTTCCACATTAGAACATGGACTTGGGGTAACCCAAATCTATGTTCCCCGGGTCACAGTCACTCATATCTGGCTCCAGAATAAACTGTCTCTTGTCACCTTTGAGGTGAGAGGTATGCTTTCCTTCCAACATTGCTATAGCATGTAGTTTAGGGAGGAGATTATTTAGACTCTCAGCTGTCTTCTGCATACTGCACCATGGGTGAGCCATGAATGTTATTGGCCCACCCTTTGACTACCACCCTGTGAGGATTAGGACTATCCTCCTCTTCGAACTGACTTCTGGATGAATGGGTAAGGAATCCATTTGAAAGATCCTCTTTGGATCTCTTCCCACCAGCAGAACTTTAAAATTCATTGGTACTGTACACAACTTGGCAGAATATTTTTAATGGATTGTTTTTACTTCGCTCCTTGTTTGCGTTTTTCCTCTTCACCATTTCTAGCCCCAGAATGTGCCACTACCGCCACCTACTGACCATATAGTGCAGTAACAACTTGTTTACATTTCTTTGTACGAAACTAAATCTTTCATTGGCATTTGAAATGGTAAACATTGCATTGAAACACCACAATTTGCTTTCAAATACAAAATTTCTACCTGGCTGTATGTAGAGTAATAAGAGGTTGACTTTGACAAAAATAAAAGGCAATCAGATGAAAGTCAATTTCTCCTCTCCCCAGAAGAAGGCACCATTTTGGAATATATTTGAGCAAAAGTTGCAGGGCTATAATTTTCCTAAAGAATAGCCCAAGTGTCATATTCATAAGAGTTAATGCTAACTTTGTAAATTCATGCACATAACATAAATAGAAATATATGTACATATATGCATATGTATATGTGTTTTTGTGGGAAGAATATGAAACCTATTCTTCTTGTTTAGTTCACTAGAATATGTTTCCTCACTCTATCGCAAAGGAAGATCAGCATGTGACAGTGAGGGGCAGCTCTAATGACTGGGACTCAGAAGGATAATAGAAACTTTGTACGGTGACAAAACTAGTTAGGACCAAGTCAGAGTTCACAGCCAATGCTCTTACTAGAAAGTCTAATCACCCTTCATGTCACACTTTCGTTTATTCCCTGGAGCACAGGCGTCATTCAGGTATGGTAATAACAGGCAGCTTACCAAGCTCTACTTCCAGAGTGTCCGTGATGGGATCCAGAATGTCTGGTTTCAGGTTGGTGTCCTCAACTGAAAGAGGAAAACAAAAATCATCCTTTACATTAAGAAGTCTGGAGGCCTGTTTGCTGGAGGTTTGGGAGTATTAGCTCAACTCCGATTTAAGATTTTAGTGTTCTGTTCGTCTGTTTGTTCATTTTACCCAGCATGCATGAATCTGGGTATTGAGACTTCCACTAAGAAAGATGCTCTTCAGGGCTGGAGTGATAGCTCTGCCAGTACAGGGCTGGCAACACAGCCCAAGGATCTGAGTTTGATCCATGGGACCCACAAAATAAACCAAAAATGGGCATGGTGCACATGCTTGAAATTTTAGGGTGAGGAGATAGAGCCAGACACATAGCTGGGGCTCACTGGCTGGCCAGCCTGGCCCACATGGCGAGTTACATGGTAGTGTGAAACTGTATGTCAACAAAAATGATGTATTATACCTGAGACATAAAATCCCAAGTTTGTACTCTGGCCTATACACACACACACACACACACACACACACACACACACACACACATGCATACATATGCACACACACCCAACTGCCCACACCCACACTTGAGACTTAAGCCTCCATCTGTGTCAGCTACAAGAAGACTTCTTCTTGTTGCCATTTGGCTGAGTCATCAGCCAAGAGGGACAACCTGCCCAAGGAACTGAGATTCAAAACTCTCCAGCCCGCAACCTTAAACTCATGGTTTAGCTTAGAATGAAAGGGCATCTAGCCTCTGATTTTCCTTTGTGTTTTTCTTTCCTGCCACAGAGTTTCAAAGGTGCCTCCATTGTTCTGCTTTCTTCTGAAGCTATTCTACCACCAGTAAAAATGGTGGTCTCTGCGGGCAGCGTCTTCAATTCTCACTTCTCATTGGCTTCCTCATCTACTCCATCTCTCTTCACCATCAGCACCCACACTCCTCACGCCATCCTCCTCCTGACAGTCTTGACTTCCAGAGGCATTTTGCTAGCACACCATGAACTTCTCCCTCCTGCCGACACCCATGCATGTTTCATGGAGTTCTCACCCCTCCACTCTCTTTCCACATGTTGGAAATACCCCAGGACTCAGTCCCAGGCCCCCTCTTCACACTTGACCATACTCACACTCCCATCTCCAGCCCCAGCATCTCTATCATTCACCTAAGTATCCCTCTTCACTGCAACGTTATGACTGAGGTCCTTCCACATTACATCTCCTCCTTAGACTTCCTCCTTCCTTTTGTCCTTCATGCTTATTAAACAGGGCTAGTATTTACTGACTTACCCCCTCAGAAAACTAGAATCTCTGTTTTCTCTTCATTTGTTTTGTAAAACACATCCTGTTCTGTTGACTCATAAACTCCACTCCCCCCATCTCCTGAGGTATCTTTTGATACTGTCTATCAAGCTTGCTGATCTCCCCCTACCTCCACCTTGCCCGTTATCAGTAGAAGACAACACAACCCTAACTCTCATCTGCTGTGGGATGTTTTGTATGCTGTGAATATGTGTTGCTCTGATTGGTTGATAAATAAAAAGCTGATTGGCCAGTAGCCAGGCAGAAAGTATAGGCAGGGTAAACAGACAAGGAGAATTCTGGGAACAAGAAGTCTGAGTCGGGAGATGCCATACTGCTGTCTAGGAAACAGCATGTAATGGCACACAGGTAAAGCCACGGAACACGTGGCAACATATAGATTAACAGAAATGGGCCGAGTTTAAATGTAAGTGCTAGTCAGTGGTAGGCCTGAGCTAATGGCTGAGCAGTTTTAATTAATATAAGCCTCTGTGTGTTTACTTGGGTCTGAGCAGCTGTGGACCGGGTGGGACACAGGAAAACTCCAGCTATATCCATCTTTGGCTTTTCCTATTCCCAGGCCCTGAATTCCCATAGAAGCATCGCCTATGTATTTCTAGACACACCCACCCCTTTCAGTTCATGCCCTTTGTTACTTCCCTACTGGCAATTGCCTGAATTCACAATGTCTCTCCTGTCTCCATACTTACTCTCAAAAACATCATTTCTTCATGTTAGACCTACCCTGGATACAAATCCGTTCATAATGTATTACAGTACTGAGTGGCCCCCTATTGTCCCTGGATAAAACTCCAAACTCTAAACTTGTCAGAAGTGGTAACGCATGCCTATGATCTCAACATTAAGGAGGCTGAGGCAAAAGATGACAAGTTTGAGGCCAGCTTGGGCTACATGTGAGTTATAGGTTAGCCTGATGTATACAAGGAGACCTTGTCTCAAAAAAGGAAGCAAATGAACAAACAAACAAAAATCTCCACATAATGAAAAATGAAATAAAAACTGGAAACTAACTTAGAGTATAAAGTGGGCCCTGCTCTCAGAGTCCCACCCTCCACTCCCTACCCCACCCCACTCCGGTTCTCTGATCTTCTCTCCCTGATCTGTATCCTGTTTTCTCATGATTCCTGATGTCAATGGTGCTTCCGCCTCTGCCAGAATGAATGGCACCCCCCACCCTTCTCTTCTCTAGTGGAGTGAATGCCATTGTTCACTCTTCTTTTCCCAGAGGTCTTGCTTGGATTTGCTTCACCAATGCTGGACCTGGTGGACCTTAGACACGCCCACTGCCCCTTCTTCTCCTTCTACGCTGGGTAGTGACCTCCTGCTTTCTGTCTCTCTGACCCATAAAATAGTCAGTTCTTAGAGGTCAGAGAAAGTGTCGGGGTACTAATTCTTAATCCAAAGTTACCACGGAAGCTTGGTATCTCTTCTGTAGGAATGTGGGGAGGAACCACTAAATGAGAAGGAGAAGGCACAATGACGGACGAGACAGGAATGACTGGCATGGGTGTGACAGACCTTCAAGGGAAAGAGGAAAGTAAATTCCATCACTGAGAATTGAGGGGCTGGTGCATGACTGAGCAAAAGAATATTTACACATCACTTGCCCTTGCCGGAGAAAGTGACTCCAGCATGGTCTGTACCTGGAACTTCTCCCCTAAGGGGCACTCTCTTACACAATAAAGCCATGGGAAGAGCAAGGACCAGGAAATAATCAGAAGTATCTCCATCTAAATGCACTCCGACTGAACTGCATCTTGCAGCAAGAAAACCAGAAGTAAACTTCATGAATGCTTTCACTGAGAACTGAGTCAACTACACTGTTGCTCTTTGGCACAAGCATGAATGACTAATTCTGTTACGTTTTAATCCCAGAAGCCAAGGCTGAATTACTTACAACTACCATTTAGTTGTGTTGTTACTTGTAGATCTGGTAAAAATGACCCAAGGGAAGAGTTGTAGAAGTCTCAATCCAAAAGGGTAACAAATGCAGGATGAGGAGACATTTAACTTTCGTGTTAGTCAGGGAAGAATAAATTAGGAACAAACACTACCTGATACTAGTCAAAATGTCCCATACCCCCACCCAATATTATTCAGGAATACTGAAGTTTTTTCATCATTAATAAGGAGTACAAACTGGCAAACTTTAACTTAGTATAATAGTGTGTATTTAAGACATAAAAGGCGATATTGTATTTATCAATGGATGCATACATGTGTGGGAAAAGCACCAAAGGATGAATGCAAGGCAGCTAGATCAGTGGTTCTCAACCTGTGGGTCTCTACTCTTTCGGGGTCAAATGACCCTTTCACAGGTCACTTAAGACAATCTGAAAACACTGATATTTACATTACAATTCCTAACAGAAATTACACTTATGAAGTATCAACAAAATGATTTTGTAGTTGGGGGTCACCACAACATGAGGAACTGTATTAGAGGGTCGCCCATTAGGAAGGTTGAGAACCACTGGACTAGTCTATAATTTATGGATACCTCAGGGGAAGGGAATGGGACACAGTCTCAAGCTGTACCAGCAAAGTTCCCTTTCTTTTATAAAAGAACAGTATTTTAAACATGTGGAAAAAACATTAACACATTTTAAACAGGCCCACGTATATCTCTTCATGTTTCAAGTATGAAATATCTAATGCATATTTAAATTTATTGCAAGAATAAACCAGAGAGAAAGGAGTAGATACCCCAGCTTATAACAGTATGAACATGACCCAGAACTGAGCCTTTTTGTGGGACTTGACCTCGGTTGATGGAAGCACCAGTGTATTCCAACATGCAACCCTTTAAAGGTTGCCAGAGGGTGAATATCTCTTTTCTTCTCTAAAGGGAAATAATTACTTAACCAAAGGAAGATGATTTTCACTGGTCAGCCAGAGTTCAGAAAAAGCCTCACTTACCAATGGTTCTCACTTGAACCACAGCTCGGACTGTCCAGGAGCTCACATTGTCCGACTGAGTGTAATCACACACATACAAGCCCTGGTGATGATCATAGATGGCACCCAAGTTAATGATACTGTTCTTATACTCAGGCAGGAGCCTTCCATCCTATTCCAAAAGACAAGAATTAATCACCTTTCTGCAACCTCAGAGTTTTTATTAATATTCATTTCACACATAAGAAAAGCTTCACAGATTTGAAGCAGGTGAAGATAGGTCAGTTGAAAACCAGGTATCCCATAGGATGAGGATGCTATAATCCATACTGTAGTGTAAGAGTCTGAGGTCACACAAGAAGCATTTCCTAACATTGTAAAGAAAACTGCCTCCAATCAGCTCACAAAGAGCTACTGACTGAGTGTTTCCTAGAGCATAACTCGGGACCCAAGAGTATTCTAGAATATCCAGTGTTCTCAGGAATGATGCCTAACTTAATCATAACTAAGTTATACACACACATGCTTGAGAATGGCAAAATGTGTGTGTGCACGCGTGCACACATGCATGTGTACACTTGGGGAAACTTGTAGGTTTTTAGTAAAAGCAATATATAAATTATTCTCCTTCAGTAAATTTAATTTGAATAGAAGAGCCAGGCATCGTGGCACACACCTTTGATCCCAGCACTCAGGAGGCAGAGACAGATGGATCTCTGAGTTCAAGGCCAGTCTGGTCTACAGAGGGAGTTCCAGGGCAGCCAGGGCTACAAAGAGAAACCCTGTCTTCAAAATAAAAAATAAACAAAGATTTATTTTGAATATAAGAATAAATTATAAATAAAATATACTAAATAAATAAACTGGACTACATAATAATTACAGAGAACCAATACAGAGATCTTTATTTGACTCTGAACTCAAACAAGAAGCTGTCTCTCAGAATCCTTCAGTGATTGCATTTGGCCTTTCAGATGATGTCTGTGGCTCCTCAAAAACTGATCTGGTCTCATTCTCCGCTATGACCCCTTCACACATCTGTCTTTCCCTGAGGAGTCCTGCTCTATGGGATCCCTGGATTCGCAAATCCTCCACTGCTTTCCCCAGAGCACAAGCTCCAGCTCCAGCCACAGCTCTAACACGACTCAGCTTTTGGGAACAAAATCATCACTTGCTCCCAGGAGTATTGCCACTTCACATATCCAGGATCTTGGAGGCAAACAGCCATTACTGGCACTACCATTTTACAGTAAGTACGTGATGGGCCATATCCTTGTCTATAGTGGTTGAATGCTGTCATCGCTTCTAGGCAGCTAATAAATCCTGGGTACATGGAAAGGAATAAACAAATCCCTTCTCTCAGCAGACTCCAGGCCTCCAGGCCCTGAGTCTGCCTTTTCTATCACACCATCCAGAGTGCTCAGGGAACA
Source organism: Peromyscus attwateri (assembly GCA_902168425.1). NCBI lineage: Eukaryota > Metazoa > Chordata > Mammalia > Rodentia > Cricetidae > Peromyscus > Peromyscus attwateri. The sequence goes on along the minus strand of CABHPP010129145.1, from coordinate 23,600 downwards.
CTTGTCAGCATTTCTCAGCTTACATAAAACAGGGCTGCTTCCTGGAGTCTCTGCAGAGTTATGAAGAATACAGAGGAAGCAGTTCAGGGGAAGGGCCACTTTAGGATGACATAAAGTGTCAAGTGAAGTGGGGGTGTGGGAGATGAGGCCAAGGTGGACTCTGAATGCGTTTGATCTTTTTTTCCTTAGTAAACAGCTCTGCTAAGGATGTGCGCATTGAGGAACGTACAATGCTAGAAAGGTTTTCAAACGAGAGAATCGTGTAATAGGACATTTTGAGAAGAGTGACTAGCAGCTGGCTATGGAGTTCCTGGAGCCTGAAGCATAGACTACTTCATACCACCTTCATATCACAAGGGGTTAGGATCCAGCAGGGGCTCAGTCAATGTCTGTGGAAGGATTGGTTATCACCACCCTAACTCCTGCAGCCTACCTCACAGATGATGTTTCAGTGGTACATGACCTTCCAGTTTCCCATGAGTACCAAGAACAGATCTCTTACAATTATAATCAAAAGAAAAGAGATAATAGAAATGATAAAATGGTGAGAATCTGTTCTCTACATAGATTGCAGAGTTCTCTCTTAGGTATGATCCTATATGGTTATGGTTAGATCACAAACCTTCCAGATACCACTGCCTCACACATCAGCCCACCTTCAGTGACCTTCAATATTTCTCATCTCTCAGCTCTCCCAAAAGGGCCAAACATCCCTGCTGCCTCCTGGTGGAGGGCACACCACCTCCCTCAGAAATCTTTAGCAGTGGACACCTCACTTTGCCTTTGGAGACTGATGGCTCTTTCTTCAGAAGCTTGAGTGTGGTCTGTGGCATCGCCCCCTTAGTAAAGTGCTCACCTAAAGAACAACTTGTCTCAGTGTGACTCTCTCTTGACCCACCTCTCCTCTTCTTCCCCATGTAACCCATCACTTGTCCAAAGGACTTGGGATTTGTGTGGATTGTGTTTCTCTCATTTTACAAATGAGAAGACGAATACTTTAGAGTTTAATGAAAGCCAGCATGAGAATGCCTAGTAAATGAGAGCACTGAATAGCAAACATAATTTTTCTGACTAAAAGTTTCGTTTACTGAGGAATTTCCCTTCCATCGGCTTTCACACAGGTAGAAGCAGGAATTCCCCCCTCCCCTCCAAACACACACATCTGCAAGTGTCTGGGCCAGTTCCTGTGGCCCAACAAAGAACTTTCCCTAAGGTGTCAAAGACCCCCCAGTGGGCCACACTGGTCATTAGGTGTAGCTTCAAGACAGGATGAGGAGCCAGGGCAAGAGACAAAGACAGACAGCTTAAATATTTATCAGATGGTGGCAAAGATAAAGAACACTCCAGCCAGAAGCTAAGAGCAAGAAAGGAAGTCCAGAGATAAATCTTCAGAGACTATTAAGAGCATACAAAGAACAGAACGTAGAGTGTGGGCATGCAGGAAGTTTGCTGAGAAACTGATGGAGGGAGGCCACAGCACACCATCACTAAGACTTTAGTCAACCCACTGAGGAGGGTGGAGGGTAACCGAGTAGACCTCTTCCTCATTTTGTGGATGGTGAGCATAGCTTAGTGTGTGTGTCATTAAAAGGCTTTGTAAAATAGAACTCAAAGGAAATGTCAAAGAAAAAGAAACTGGAAAGAAGAAGCATATGCAGAGAGATAGGAAACTCATCAGATAATTCAATCACATGCAAGCCTGGCAGGAAAGAGAGGCAGAGGCCTCCACCCAGAGTACTGTGTTATGCTCAGAGGTGAAATATGAGAAAACAAAAATACAGAGGAGCAACATCCATAGTGTGATCTGTGTGAAGAGTCGGGAGTCCTGGAAAGAACAAGTAAGAAACCTGAAGATACTAAAACAGATGTGTAGGGGTATGTGTAAGGGGAAGAGCAAAGTCATTCTTAGTAAGAGGCAATTAAAAAGAGATTTTTTAATGTACTATCCTGAAGTTTTACTACCAGACAGCATAGCACTAGGGAGTACTCCAAAACTGTAGGTACTCTAAGAATAGTGCTCTGTAAAGTCAGGCAACGCCAGAGTGCTGACCTGAGCTTCCTCCACCCATTTTCCTTGATGAACTTCAAATGGTTTCTTATTGTTAACTCATAATCATGTCTGGATTTGAGCATATCATTATCTTTGCTATCTATGATTGAATCTGTTTTTACTTTCTACAAGTTGATAAATACCCTGAATACATTTTAAGCCAGAAAAATCTAAAATATTATGCTTGTCTCTTTAACTGGTCCCTTATCAAAGCATTAGATTATTCCTCTTCTTCTGTGAAAATGTCCCCTACCTTCATTCTATTTCCATGGCTGCTTCTGTGCTTCAGAATGCACACAAGGAAAGTTCAAACATGTCAGCAGGGCCCCAGTCCCCACACCTCATGAGCAACCCACGTTTTTTATTTGCAATCCAGTACAGTTTATACCGTGCAAGAACCCTGCTTCTCTCGCATTGAGAGATCTGTTAATCTTTCACTGATTAGACTTCTTGCTGTTCCTGCTCTGTTAGATAGAAAATGTTAATCTTTCTTAGTAAGTACCATCATACAATCTCTTGCACCAATCACCTGACAATGCTAAACTTATTCTTCAATCATGTGGTGACATTTCTTTTACTATAGGCTAGGAAATTAGTAAACCAGAAAATTTTAATGACGGGTCCGATGTCAGCCCCTAGCCGAAGCACTGAATAAATTATTAAACAGATGGTTAAAGAGCAGTTGGAAAGGAGGTAGTGGTTACTATCAGCCAGCTTGTATTCACTAACTACCACCATACAAAACGCATCTCATTTTCCCATATAATTGAAAACATAGAGTAGAGTCTCAAGGGACTACAGCAGACAAGTTCTATCTTGACTCTAGAGTATGATTTGGAAAATACTTTCATGATTTCCCTGTTAAACACAAAGATCCTTATGAGCTGAATGATAGGCCATGTGGGTGCCTTTTCAGATAATTGAACAATAATACCCCCAGGTGATGGCAATGTGCAGCTAGAAGGGTCCCTCCAGAACCCACAGCTGAGAACTCTATAGTGTAAGCTCGCTCTGCAGTTTTACACCGCCTTAAGAATCACACCCCCTCCATACACACACACTACACACACTTTTTTTTTTAACCTTGTGGATTTTGCTTCCATATTACAGTTTAGGATTTTGTGTCTTTAAGAGATTTCTGTGTGTGCCAATGTATGTGTGTCTGCATCTATATGTGTTTCTTGTGCTTTTTTCTTTGGCTCTTTTTTTTTCCTGTGTATTTGTTTGCTATTCTGTCTTACTTTGTTTTGCTGGTGCTGGGGAGGCTGTGAATGTGTTGCTCTGATTGATTGATAAATAAAACGCTGATTGGCCAGTAGCCAGGCAGGAAGTATAGGATAGGCGGGACAAGCAGAAAAGAGAATTCTGGGAAGGCTGAAGGAGGAGACGCTAGCCTGCCATCCAGGGAGCAGCATGTAAAGGCAGCAGGTAAAGCCACGGAACACGTGGCGACATATAGATTAACAGAAATGGGCTGAGTTTAAGTGTAAGAGCTAGACAGTGGTAGGCCTGAGCTAATGGCCAAGCAGTTTAATTAATATGAGCTTCTGAGTGATTATTTTATAAGCACTTGTTGTGGGGTCCGTGGGGCTGGGCAGGACTGGAGAAAACTCCAGCTGCATGCTGGTTTGGTTTTGTATTTGCCAGGTTGTTTTCTAATGAGAGAGAAAAAAGAAAGGGTGTGTATGTGGGTGGGTGGTGAGGTGGGGAAAACCTAGGAGGAGTTGGGTGTGGGGAAACCATAATCAGAATACATTGTATGTAAAAAAAAATTCTAATAAAAAATGCAATTATTAAAAAAAGAATCACATGCCCATGTTTATGTTCTCTATAAGCTTCAAAACTCTGAGAATGATGGCTAATACACTGGGCTACAAAATTATAAAATCAAAACTCCAGTTTCTGAACACACAGAATGACGAGCTACAACCACTGTATTAGAATCTAACAGGAGTGAATGTGCAGTTAGGAACATGAGTTACAAACTCTAATCCTAGGCACACAGTTGAGAATGTGCCTCAGATTGCTTGGCTGTAGTTCTTACGAAAAAAGCTGACTTGCCACCATGGAGTGATTGACCCACACAGTAGAGTTATCGCGAAGCTGAAGGGATTGCTAGCAGCATCACTATTTTGTTCAGAAGAAGGAATGGGTCCCTCCCCTTTCAGCATCCACACTGCCCAGCCAGTGGCCAGATGTATTTAAAGCTGCCCAGGAATGTGGGGAAATGTTTGCAGTGAGAGAGACAGAATGGGCCAATAGATCGACCTTGAGAACAGCTTCCAAAACTATAATTGAAGTTATCCTTTATTGTCCCTATTTAGAAACACTTTAACCTATGAGTCTGGCCAGTCTCAGCCTGCTCACCAGCTCTCCAGGGTAGGCAGCTCACACAGTACCTAGAGATTCCAGTCCCTGTGAGAGCTAAACCAAAGGGAAATGAGAAGAGGAAGCGGCAACTCTTCCATGATACACAGGAGTGAGTGAGGATCAATCCCACACCCATGTACGTCAGCACTGCAGCCAACCAACCTGGCCCTGGTAAGGGTGACTTAAGACACCAATAGGGATTTTAGCTTCATGCTCCAGTCCTACTAACCAGAGGTCACAACAGTCCCAAAGCCGTCCTGGTGTTCATGGCCATTTCTAAAGAAACTCTCCCGCTGTCCTTTATTATAATTCTTCATTGTGTCAAAGAATTGCTTAGCCTAAGATCATCAAAACATGCTAACTTTTTAAATTCAAATGCCTTTCATTTAAGGAGTCAGTTTTGTTAAGGACATTTTTCTTTTCATTGTGTTTCTGGGAATTAGACAAAAATAAAGAGAAAATAACAGGTACTTTATTTTAATTCTGAATTTTCGATCATTAAATCATTAAGAACATGCAAGTACAGTGTGCTCAACCAGGCCCCAGTGCTTTCACCTGCTCCAAGCAGGGAGGCAAAGTACTGGTGCGCAGAAGCCCTGCTTAGCCCTGGCAATGGAGCAATCATCAATCCAACCCACACTATTTTAGTTAACCTTGGTCCAGGGACATGGCCAAGTATACACTTGTCTGTGGAGCACAGCCTCTGCCTTTACTCATCTTGAGTAGCTGAGCTACGACCCAAAGATGTCACTAAACCCTGCAGCCTATCACAGAGTCCTGCTCAACACAGATTCCAAACAACAGCACTTTCCAGCCAGGAAGGATAGTCCAACTGATCGCAGACATCCAGAACAACTAGCTTGTCTGACTGCAGAGTCCAGCCAACTATCTCAACACAGCATGGAGTAAGTTAGCAGTTCCCTTCGATCTGAGAGGACAGGTGTTATCTCAACCTTTCCTGAGAATCCAGTTTAAGGCCAGTTTCTCTGAAGTTATTACTCTAGCCCCATCCAGAATCCCAGGCTAGACCATATCTTGAAGATCTGTCACCAACAAAGAGCACTTATAAAGGACAGAGCAATGTCATTTCCTCAAGTGTGCAGTATGCAATGCAAAGGCATAAAAATTATGAAAAACCAGGGCATACAATACTATAAAGGAAGTGAATAAAATTCCAACAACAGACTTTGAAACACAGAGATCTATTTGTGTAAAGGATAGGAAAAAAAAAACCTCATAGCAGCTTTAAGTTTGAAGAACTGCAAGAAAATACAGATGGGAAAAATAGAACTTGAAAGCCATTCCTAACAATATTAGAAGTTGTGCCAGGCTGTGGCGGTGCACGCCTTTAATCCCAGCACTCGGGAGGCAGAGGCAGGCGGATCTCTGTGAGTTCGAGGCCAGCCTGGTCTACAAAGTGAGTTCCAGGAAAGGCGCAAAGCTACACAGAGAAACCCTGTCTTGAAAAAAACCAAAACAAAAAACCAATATTAGAAGTTGGAAAAATAAATGAAATGATTCTTAAATGAAAATAAGAATATATTAAATATCTTTTAAAAAATAAAGAATATATTCACAAGCAAAAATTCTTGAAGATGTTTAACAGTGGACTTGATCAGCAAAGGTGAGAACTGGGGATCTCGAGATCTCGAGAGCAGAACATCTGAAATCATCCAGCAGAAGAGCAAGGAGAGAGGAGAATCAGCAATAATGAAAAGGCCTGTGGGAGTTATGGAGTCCCATGAGGAGAACTAAGCTTTGCTCAATAGAAGTTTCAAAAGTACCAAAGAGCACATCTAGAGAAGTAACAGCTAATACTTTCCCAAATCAAGAGAAGGACAACACTCTTCTAATCAAATTCAATCCATGGAGAAATTCTTTAGATATATCATAAATTGCCCAAAGTGAAACATAAGGAAAAATTACTAAAAGCGGCAAGAGTGGATGCATATCACATTAGAGGGTATATGGATATGGCTATCAGCAGAATTCTGAGTTGATACATATCACATTTGAGGGTATATGAATATGGCTATCAGCAGAATTCTGAGCAGAAATCCTGCAAGTCAGGAAGGAGGGACATAATGTCTTCAGAAGTCACTATATGCAGTAGTTTGAAAATGGCTCCAAAGGCTCACATATCTGAAAGCTGGACCCTAGTTGGTGGAACTGTTTGGGAAAGATTAAGAGGTGTGGCCTTACTGGAGGAGATGTGTCACAGATAGGGGCTCTGTTGGGTGAGCATTCATGTGTGGGCAAGCACGTGGAAAAACTATAGCACAGTGAAAACATGGAATGTTTTTGTTGCGTTTGCTGACCAGTTTACTCAACAGCTTTATAAACTTTCTCTGGTGCCCTTTCTCTTAGCACTCACTCAGTCACTCCCACAAGCTCTGCACAAGTCACTTGTCACATGGTGACGTGGTGACGTGCTGTGTTTTCCTCACCATCCTCCCCTTTAGAAACTCCACACCTCTGTTTCTTTCAACACTTCTTCAAGACTTGCTTGTAGGGAGCTGCCTTCCTCTTCCTTAGCAATGCCCTTTACTCTCTATGACAATATAAATGAATTAACCTGTCCAGAATTCAAAGATGCCTGTTCACACCTTCCCACACCACGCATCCTCAAATGTTGGACTTTTCCCCTGATATTGATCAAAAGGGTAGCTCTATCAGTCTGAATGTCAAGCTGGACTCTACACAGGGTCAAAACTACTTTAGAATGTAGGTCTTTTGCATAGGCACAGACCAGCCTTTCTAGAGCTCTGGGCCTCAGGCTCTCTACCTCATGTTTCTATAAGGAGCCTATAATGACAGTGCTCTTACATTAGTTTTAGAAAATCCATTCATACCCGGTACCAGGTCATCTCTGGACTCTGTATATCACTTTGGCAGCTGAGACTGGGACAATAAATGGAGCCAGTGCTACCAAGAATTAGGTTTTGCTTGTTCTCATCCGGTTTCCCACAGGACGCGTTTTTCTGAGGCTTAAGTTCTAAGATGGTCTTGACACAACAAGCCATATCCCGGGGACTCCTAGGAGATAGAGAAGGTCCTGTCAGCACTTGTCTAGGTTACAGAGAATTTGAGAATATTTTCAGACTGGGATGCCTTTGGGACATACCTAATCCTGGGTCTACAGATATATGACCGAACGTTGTTCATCTGTGAGGCCAACATATGCAGCATGCCTTTGTTCTGCACATGAGAAGTGTTCCTACGGATCTCCTCTAATGGACCTCCACTCTGAGGTTGCATGTACCACTGGACATCAGACAGGTCCTGATTACCACTGCAAGGTGTGTGGACAGGGCCTTGTGCTGGTGACCGTTGACTTATATGGGAGAATTGTGACTTCTGAAGCTCTGGTAAATCACAAAACAGGACAAAATCCTTTGTACCGTTCACAGAATATGTCCACAGAAGTCTTTTGGTGGCACAAACTGAAAATTATAGTAAACAAAACAACACAAAGAAACATGTTAGAAGGTGGAATTCTCACTAACATTTACAAAAGACTCAGTATAACAAAGGATTCAGCTCTCTATTCTATCTTGTGAACTATGTCCATTTCACAGATGAAAATGACTCGTGTTCCAATTCCCTCCCGATGGGCTTGTGTCTTAACTCTTCAGATGTCCCCACTGAATGCCCAGCTGTGGTCACTGGGATCCCCCAACTGTATGTGGTATCTGCTGAAAGCAGTCCCGACCACAAACTCTCCTCCTACCCCTTTTAACAGTGAGAAGATGCTGTGTACTAATAGGTCAGGCTGCTGATGTACCAGATTATCTGTCACTTTAGACTTTGACCACAAGACTCACAGTGTTAATATGCAAAGCAAAACCCCCTACCTGAAGGATCAAATCCTGCGGTCTGCTCTCCTGCAACAAAGCAAAGAAGCACCCAGCCCAAACAGAGCATGATTCTTCTTCGCTCCTGTCATGCCTTCAGTGACTTCTCATTGCCAGCATGGAGTGTGTGGAGACTCTAAGTTCTTTCTCTGGCAACCTCTTCACTTTTGAAATAGGAAATGGAGAAATCAAAACCTGTGACCAAGCCTCAAGAGACACAGGAAACTCTGAAAGGGCACATCCCACCCAAACAGGCTTTCAGAAGCCCAGGGTCTGCCTGGGTATTTTCAGGGGCATGAAGCAGCTTCCTCCATGTGTCATCTCTTGTGCCTTCAAAGGATGAACTCCTTACATGCAGGGTTCCCCGAGGCCCTCACATGAGCCCTGGAGTATCTTCTAATACCACCTCTCTTCATGGAATTCTTCTTCTTTCTTTTTTATTATAATGCTCCCATCTACCCATCTATGGTGTATATTTCAATCAGTAATTTGGAAAAATAATGATTTTTTTTTCCCTGAAAACATGGACTGGTTTATATAAAAATGACAGATTCTCCACAGTTAGAGAAGCTGGTGATTGACCTCCTGTCTATAAAATCTGAGAGTATATACTAAACACTATATTTTTTATATATAAAAAATATATTTTTTTATATATGGTACTAAACAGTAGTTAAAAACAAAAACTATTCAATAAATAAGGGTAGAAACTTGTGACTTGAAGATGTCACTATTGATCCTCTCAGATATAAAAGTAGAGAGCGTGTGTCCAAAAAATTGAAAATCAGACCTGGGCTGGGTTCATAATGTTTGCCTCCTCGGTAGAGAGAGTGACCTTGAGAACCTTCAAATAACTTATAAACAATGAGAGCTAGGGACTTGGAAAGTGTAAATTTGTCAAGTGTTCAACTTTGAGCAGAAAATAAGATGTTTCATTATAGGGCAGTGTTGTCTATGCTGACATTGAAAATGAACAAAATTTGGAGGATAGACTATATTCTAATGTCAAAATCTGCCCAGCAATTGAGGTGATTATATATTTGGTATGACTACTAAGAGATGGGCAACCAGAGTAAGAGGGTAAAAAATAAAATCTCAGGACAAAAAGACAGTAAGGACCTCAGGGATAAAACAATAGGCAAGAACCTGCTACATGTGGTATGGTGAATGAGAAAAGTCAGGGGAGCAAATATGAGCCCTTCCATTCAAACAGAAGGGCAGGCTGGGGGGGTTATGGGCAAGCACAGAGAGGATGATGGGACAGAGATAGAGAGTTGGAGAGCCAGAAATAGAATGATAAAGAAAGGGAGGGGTAGTATACACCAGTGTCAGTAGCTATAATTCCCCAGTCGGAGGGAAGGCAACATCAGCCTCATTCAAAGGCTAAGCCAGGAAGTCCTGGGCTGAAGACAGCACAGCTCACAGTTCTTGCAAAGACTCCAATTTACTTGGGAGTTTTGGTGAGATGCTGACCCCTCCAGAGGAGGAGGTCCTTAGTGGAAAGGAGGCCCATGGTGTTGTGTTGTCATCCCACTAAGTACTAGGAAGCTGTAGCTGGGTCGATCTTAAAAGAGAACTTACTGTTAAAGGCTGAGCTACCCACAGAACATGATCACAAGGAAGAATCACGAGTCATGGAGCCTGGAATCAATTTGCCACCTTCTCTGGATGGAAGATACCTGTGCAAGGCAGGTGTAGAGAGAATGAGGAATGCATACAGACTTGCTGAGAAGTGTAGGGGGTTGGAGGCTGGCTTCAGGCAGCAAGAGGGATGGGAACATACAGGGGATCTCACTTTCTCTTCCTGGAAGCTGATCTTATCTCCTCAAGGTTAATTGTACAGTCTGATAGGCCCAACCTTGAAGTTAGTCATTGGAGCCAGTTATCTGCTACAAGGTTCATTGATGGCAGGTCTCTGAGACTCCACGAACAGATATGACTTTCACAGTGTCGTCTCTTTAGCAAGGCATGTAATGCTGAGTGGGTTTGAAAAGCACAGAGCCTGGTATCATGTACAGAAGTCAATGTTTGTTTGTTTCTCTTACCTTCACTGTACTTGGGGGTGTGGAAGAAACTGCCCAGCACATGGACTGTAGGAATGTATCGTCTCAGACTCCTGCTACCCCAAACAGAGAAGTTCCCAAATGGAAGACAACTGTGGTGGATGCTGGACATTTGAATAGTTCAAATTCAGCACTGTCTTAAATGGTAGGAAACATAGGAGGCCCAAATTCATCTGAGCCTCTTTTTCCTTTCCTATAGACTCTGATTTCAGAAGCTGCTCCAACACGTCATCATTTTTTATGCCACTCATGATCCATTTTTTCTTTTCATTAAACTTTTAGTAGTATTTTAACTCTATTTCTTAAAGAGTTTTAATATTTCTATCCTCCTCATAATTACCCAAACCTATTCATACGTTATTCCTTTACGGTGTGATCAGATTCATTTTTTACTCACTTGTACTTTCCTCTCCTTTTCATAGTGTTCTCAGATCTTTTTCTTTAACTTCATATAACTTTCTTCCCCTTTCTTCTCTCTCTTTCCTTGCTGTCTTGCCTTACTTCTTTCATTTGCTACTTTTACTTTTGTGTAAAATAATAATTGGCTTCACACCATATTCTACATTAATATTGTGCCATTTCGTGTTCTATGGTTATTGCTGGTGTAGTAATTTGTTTTCATTGATTTTAAGTGTATGGCTACACTTTTCTCTGCTTTGTGGTTTGTTTACTCCTCTTTGAATGGTCCTGGGGAGACTTCACCTCAGGAGATCCTCAAAGAAAACCAAAAGAGAGATCTAA
>CABHPP010129145.1:0-12122 GCA_902168425.1 Peromyscus attwateri | reverse complement strand
TGTGAGTTCGAGGCCAGCCTGGGCTACAGAATGAGTTCCAGGAAAGGAAAAGTGCAAAACAACGCAAAAAAACCCTGTCTCAAAAAAACAAAAAAAAAAAAAAAAAATCAGTTACTTCAAAGAGGAAACAAACACTAAAATGAAGTAATTCAGGATGCAGACAAGAAAGTGAACCTTGCAAAAAGAAAAAGTGGAGATAGGTAAGACATTCAGAAAAAAAAAATCAAGGTTTTGGGAAAAAAATACAGAAATGAAAAACTCAGTAAGATTTTGGTAGTAAAAACCATAGCCAGTAGACCAAATGAAGCAGAATATCAGAGGTGGAGGACAAGGAAATAAGGCACTCAGGTGTTAGCGGAGTAGAAATATACAGTGTACAACAAGATACAGAAAACATTCACTAAAATTGGAACAAAACAGTTGCTAATTACTGCAAAGGAAAGGACATATAAGTCCAAGACATATTTAGAACCCCAGACAGACCAAAGAATGAGTCACAGCATTGGACACATTGGAGTCAAAATGGCAAAGTTCAAAAGAAAGAAACAATATTAAAAGCTGCAAAAGAAAAGTTACCAACTTGTTACTAAGGCAAATATACCAGAAAAATATTGCATCTCGGTATAAACTCTAAAGGAAAGCATATGATGATGTATCACAAGCAGTGGAAGGGGGTACATGGCAATAGAAATAACTGATTTCAGTACATTTATCTTAAAATCAGGAAGAAATAAAGCAAGCCAAGACAAGCACACCGGAAAGTAACTCAACTTCTAGATCATCATTGTGGAAGACAGAGGAATCCTACACAATCAGAAGGAATAATGAGTCTTAATGATGAAAACATAGAAAAGAATAAATTTCATGAGAAGAACAAATAGACAAAAATTAGAAATGGCTCAGCTGATAGCTCAGTGGTTAAGAGCACTGACTGCTCTTCCAGAGGACCTGGGTTCAATTCCCAGCACCCACATGACAGCTCACAACTGTCTGTAACTCCAGTTCCAGGGAATCTGGCATCCTCACACAGCCATACATGCAGGCAAAACATCAATGCACATAAAATAAAAATAAATAAAACTAAAAAAGAGAGAGAGAGGAATGGCTCAGTCATTTCCAACTCAGTAAACCAACTAATCTCTAACACAAAAGAGGAGAAAAACAATTAAATCAACAGGAAAACAATCAACAATAGCATAAGAGTCAACAAATCCTTTTCAATAATAACCCTAAGTGAAAATAGTTTTAATTTGCTGATTAAATCACTCAAACTGGATGAAGAGATTAAAAAGTAGAAGCCAATTATTTGTTATCTCAAAAAACACTCCTGTATTAGCTGGGTTTTTTTGTGGGTTTTTTTTGTTTGTTTGTTTGTTTTGTTTTGTTTTGTTTTGTTTTTGCTGTGATAAAACACCATGACCAAGGCAATATGCAGAAGAGTTTATTTGAGCTCATGGCCCCAGAGGGTTAGAGTCCATGGTGGCAGAGTGAAGCATGATGGCAGGAACAGGAAGCTGGGGGCCCACATCTTGAACTATAAGCACAAAGCAGAGAACATAAACTGGGAACGGCACAAACCTTCAAAATCTCAACGACATACTTCCTCCAACAAGACCACATCTCCTAAACCTACCCGAGCAGCACCATTAACTGAGGATCAAAGAGTCAAATGTCTGAGTTGGCATCTCATGCAAACCACCTCACTGGCAAAGACCACACACAGACTGAAGGTGAGACAATAAAAGTCAATGTTTCAGGCCAATTGAAGTCAAAAACAAACAGGAATAGCTACATCTGATGAAGTAGGCTCCATTGCCACAATGAGAAAATATAAAGAAAGTTAATGCACATTAATAAAGAAAGTGATTCATCATGAAAATAGAATTACTGTAGATGTGCAGAACATTGGGGTACCAAATTTCATTTTAAAAACATTACTGGACATACAGAAACAGACTCAATTACAAGAACAGAGAATTATTTGACCATCCCATTTTTCATCAATACTAGATCATCCAGACAAAACATCAACAAACAAACCTTGGCATTAACTTGCACCATAGATCAAAAGGGCTTAATAGATATCTATAGATTCTTCCATCTAAAAGCTTCAGAATATACAGTATTCTCAGCAGTTATAGTAGTGGCCGCCATTGCTGTTGGCCACATAACAACACCAGAACAAACCCATTTTGAATGGTCCATTTACATGGAACAATACTACAAGCTCTTATCTCCCAATGTCTGCTTTTAAAAGACCTCCTAATATCTAAATATTACTTTTCATTGTACCATCACCCAAACACTTCAGGGATTCAGAAGAAATCATTCAAGTGTAAAGTATCTTGTTGAGCATTGGCCAACTTAAAACAAACAAGGCTGCAGATTCTGCTCCTGGGAATAAAATGATTGACAGGTGGCACTGAATGTATCATTTATTTACGTTTGCCATTCTGGAAAACACATACACATGTGATGTATTTTTCCTTTCCCGGTGGATAACCAAAGGTCTCATCGCTCATAGCGATGGTGCCCATTATTAAATGAAGACCACATACCTGTGCAGTAGTAGAAGAGAGAGTCATACCTAGATGGAGAGGGTTTCAAAACTTCTCATTTCCATCATTGTATGCCATCCTCCACAGGAGGCGGCAGGAGGCCAATGGGATGATCTGGAAATCTACAAGGTCTCTTTCCTAAACATTTCCAGAAGAGCTTTATAAAAAACAAAAAAACAAAAAAAAAAAAACTGTCTTTTTCTCAGAGGCAGAAGATCTACCCTGAAGTCACTCAAAGATGCACATTCAACCATATTTTACAGTAAGAGTGTACTAAGTCTTTCAAAGAACAAAGCTATTGCTGAGAGGAGAAAGGTGAAAATGCTGAATAAATCACCAGGAAAAGACACTCAATCCTGCTCACACCCTTACAACACAAATAAAAAAAAGAGATGTGGGCTAGTCCAATAGTTCCAGTATTCAAAGAATTAGGTTGATGCTCACACGGTCCATGGCAACTTGTTCAGTGCTTGCCTTCAAGGGTAGACAGGTGAGAGTGGTCATTCAAATTTGGCAAGCATTTTGAATCCCTCTACTTATAACCCTTCCAGTAAAATGCATTGTAATTAATCATTTTTTTCTAGTGAAGATTCAAAAATACACCGAGATACAAATGTTGCTACCTAATAGCACATTTGTTATTAAAAATATTCCATAAAAAAGCAACTGTTTAGCAATTTATTTTTTAAGTCATTTTAAAAATTACTTGAGGTAAGGAAATCTAGCGAAAGAATGTTCTATTGTCTTACCTTTATTTCCTGTTCTTATAAACACAAAACCAAGGAACTTCATGTCTTTATGTCAGTGACTGCCGGCTTGTGCATCTGAAGAAAAGTGTGAAAAACATCCATTTTCAAAGAATTCTACTATATATATTTTTTTCTTAGCAAGAGAGTAAGTCGAGAAGATGGAAGAATTATCCAACTCATACAGTCTGGAAATAATGAGTTAGACCTGGACAGAAAAAAGAAAACCTTTGTAGTTTGTAAAGGACCACTGGCATTGGAAAAAACATGGTCATAATAAAGGAAAATCAAGTAAAACTACCTCTGTCCACAGAAGAAAAGCTCCTGAAATGAAACATTTAAAGCTGTTCTCTGGCCAGCCTCCTTGACAAGAAAAGAAAAGGCTTGTGGTTAGGTTTAGCTGAAATGATGAGTAAGCCTGCTTCCTTTACGGGAATTTCCTGTACAGAATCTTAACACTCAACACCGCTTCTCAACAGGGGAGTTCTCTCTCTCTTTTTTTTTCTCTCTCTCTCTCTGTCTTCTTCTTCTTCTCCTTATAAAATTAAGATCACCACCAGGGCCTTTACTTTCAAACCTAAAGGCTTTCTTCTAATGAACTTTTAAGTGTCCATCTCACCAATATCACTTATATGAAGTAATAATTCATTGATAAAGAAAGTGAAATAATCTTAAAATTGAAAGTCATTGGAGCTAATTTATGTACTTGTGCATTAAAAGGAAACCTTGGAATGCATAATTAAGAACTCCACTGTAATTAGAACAATTTGGAGCACCAAGAGACCACACTAGTCACAAGGAATACTATATGTAAAGCATCTTAATTAACCACATTATCATCCTCCCTCAAGAGACTACTATCGCCATGAAGATAAAGCTGAAGCAGCTGAGCACAGCAAGGCACAAGGGTTATTTCTGTACAAGACTGGAGAAGAGCATTGAATATAAACAGAGACAAAGCTCATGTCAGAGTGAGGGCAAAGAGAGTGCTCCCCTGCCGTGAAAGTGCAAGGCTTCAAGAGGAATCAGCAACTGAAAACAGGTCTAAGCCACCAAAGACATGTGTCCATGTTAGTCATGGACCTATCTAGAAATCCATGAGGATGTGAGATTTTCTTACAGCCTACCGCAGTGTGTATCAGTTTCAGCAGAAAAGACATGAGGGCACATGAGCTCTAGGCTCACAGGGTTCTGCAGAGACAGTAACAGGAATAAAAACCTAGAAGGGCTTGAAAGAGGAATGGAGAGGATAAAGGGAAGAGGAAAAAATAGGACATTGTTCATGATGGGTGTTTAGTAAATGCTGAAGTACATTAGAGATACCCGGGGATTGGGGATTGTCCTCATCAAATCTCAGAGACCTTGACATAGACCTTAAAGTTGAGGTTATTGTCCAGAGGGTCTTCTAAAGTGAATCTATCAACAGCTCTTTTCCCAAAGTTTAACATATCATTCATAAATTGCATTTGGAAGAGAAAAGCAGGAAATCACTGACAATAGGAGATTTGAGAAGAGATGAAGGGTTAGTCACTACAGGAAATTCAAATATGTTTAACACGTTGTACAATTGAAACATTGTGTGCCATCTCATGGGCAGAAAAATGCCCATGGAACAGAATTGATGGTGCAGAAACATCTAACTATACATGGAAATTTAGTAAAAATAGAAAAGGGCATCACAAATTAGATGACCTTTGATAGCTATAGTATGGGTAATGGGGCAGCCATATGGAAAACTAAGCAATAAATCTTTTCCTCACACTACACAACAGACTGTGTTCCAAATGGACTGGAATTTCCAGTGTGAAAAAGTTAATCTACACAACTATTAGAAGCGTAGTTTAATTCTTTATGGCCTGGGAATAAGTAAATACAAAAATAAAGTAAAAGGATAAATGGAAAAGATTTGTAATTTACATTATGAAATCTTGTCATCTCTAATGTGGTAAGATCTTCCAGCAGTGGAAATAAGATTGAATATCTCCACAAAATGTTGGCAGAAGGCAAAGAGCCTGTTCCTTACATCGCTGTCAGGGATGGGAGATGGCACAGTCTCTGTAGGGAGAAATAAGGCAATATTGACCAAAATCACATAGGCGTGTTTGCTGACACAGCAATCCTGCATCTTGGACATGACCTCAAAAAATATTCAAGCAAAAAGTGTGAAGAGATGTTTGAATAATATTGTCTTTCATAATGTCACATATAAGAGCAAAATATTGGGAACACTTAGGACTGGTTGAATAAACAATAACATAAGAATGTTCCAGGTACTTGCATGAAGTAGTGAGAACTAGTTTCATATATAATTATGGAGTAGTTACTAAAATAGTTTCAAGAAAATTAAGTTGGAAAACTGGTTGTTATCATTACCATTTATCTGTGAGAGGTGAAAGATATAAATATCCATGCATATTTATTTATATTAAAATACCGAAATGTAAGTCAATGTCAATTTTTTTTTTGGTTTTTTTTTTTTTTTTTTGTTTTTTTAAGACAGGGTTTCTCTGTGTAGCTTTGCGCCTTTCCTGGAGCTCACTTGGTAGCCCAGGCTGGCCTCGAACTCACAGAGATCCGCCTGCCTCTGCCTCCCGAGTGCTGGGATTAAAGGCGTGCGCCACCAACGCCCGGCTCAATGTCAATTTTTAAATGTTTACTATCGGGTGCAGAATAAACAGGTAATGGAGAAAGGAATGAAAAGTGAATTCTGTATGGGCTTTATTTTGTAGATTTGCTCTTAAAAGAACGTAAGTATTTTTTCACGCAAAATGAAATTTTAAGAAACAATCCCTACAAATAAAAATATGAAGAATAAAACTAACACATTGAGTCAACAAAACACTATCTAAAGATAATTTTAAATGACTTGAGAACAACGCTTGAATTATTAAGTTGAAGTATTGAAATTATTCTGAGGCTATTATATCTACTCTACATTAAAGGAAATTAATAATTATATTAATATCATCAAGAACTGGAATCTTCTACATGCAAATGATACAAAATTGATTGATGACTGAAACTTTCAGTCTTGAATGAAATTGTCCTTTCAGTGTTGATTCGAGATTCAAAAATTCATTTCTCTCTCTCTCTCTCTCTCTCTCTCTCTCTCTCTCTCTCTCTCTCTCGTGTGTGTGTGTGTGTGTGTGTGTGTGTGTCCTTGCTCTGTCTACTTTAGAAAAACTTGGTGAACTAAGACTCACTTAATCTAAGGCTGGTTCGTGGACTCTGAATATGATTTCCCCCTGGAAAGATATACAGCTTCACAGAGAGCTGTCTAAGCAAAAGGCTAGAACAACTTAAGCCCAGAGCGTCTTCTCGTGTCAGTAAACCACAATAACAGAAAAAAGAAGTGATCGAAACCCAGCAGCAATACCAAAGGACACAGACATCAACTTGAAAATGGCCGAAGATGGACAATTTGAGTGTCAGCAGATTATTGTCAATTTGTAAAGTGCTGTGTGTAGACAAACACTCATCTCTTATGACGCATGTTGTGGTGTGCATGGTGACATCATACTATAAAAAAACAGCAAAAACAGCCCAGGATACACTGGGAGAAGGCTAAGCACAGGAAGTTATTTACATTTTGAATCTGGATTTTAGATATTTGGGTATTTGTTGCATGTTCCTCCTGCTACCTATGTTTGAACTGTTTTGTAATCAGCCTTTAATAAATAAAGGTAAAAGCTAGGTTCCTTCTGTTGCTCTTTTTTAACCTAAGTATGGGTTTCATTTTGCCATATTTTACTTTGCTAATTTCATGATTTCAATGAATTGCAGTAACCGTGACTACAAAGAGAAACACTTTAGAAACTGTAACAGGCTTTTTCCTTTTGGGGCCACCAACGAGCTCCCAAATCATGACATGGAGACTTCTTATTAGTTATCTTATGCTTGTCCCAGCAGCTCTTACAAGTTAACCGGTTTCTCTTCATCTACATTTTGCCTCAAGGCTGTTCACCTTTCTTTCCGTCCATATACCTTGCTTCACTGCTTCTTGTATACGGCTGGACAGCAGCTGCCTGGCTACTCACCCTGGGTGTGTCCCTTCCTTTCTCCCTTGTTCCCTCCTCCTTCTCCTCGCATCCTCTCCTATTTATTCTCTCCGCCCACCAGCCCCGCCTATCCCTCTCCCGCCTAGCTATTGGTCATCCAGCTTTTTATTAGACCAATCAGCTTCCTTAAGCAAGGAGGTAAAAACAAATGCAGGACGTCTTTACATAACAAATGCAACACAACCAAATGTAACACATCTTTACCTCGTGAACCAAGGCAACAGAAACAAATGACACACCCTCCCATCGTTAAAGTAATAGCCCACACCAAGAAACCATTTTAGAAACTGGGTGATCTGCTTAGGCGGGTAGTTTGAATGAGACAGCCCCTACCCAAAAATACATTTTGTGTGTGTTTGTCAAAAACTCCATTTAGGATGTCCCCATGAAAGTGGCTGGAGCAGCTGCCTTAACTAGCATGGAATTTCATGTGGTGATATTGTGTTCCCCAATATATTCTGCACCTTAATAAACTTATCTGGGGTCAGAGAACAGAACAGCCACTAGATAGATATAGAGGCCAGAAAATGGTGGCACATACACCTTTAATCCTAGCATTCTGGAGGCAGAGATCCATCTGATCTCTGTGAGTTCAAAGCCACACTGGAAACAGCCAGGCATGGTGACACACACCCTTAATCCCAGGAAGTGATTACAAAAGGCAGAAAGGTATATAAGGCATGAAAACCAGGAACTAGAGTCTGTTAAGCTTTTAGGCTTCTGAGCAGCAGTTCAGCTGAGATCCATTCGGATGAGGACACAGAGGCTTCCAGTTTGAGGAAACGAAATCAGCTGAGGAATTGGCGAGGTGAGGTTAGCTGTGGCTGGTTCTGTTTCTCTGATCTTTCAGCATTCACCCCAATATCTGGCTCCAGGTTTGTTTTTATTAATAAGACCTTTTAAGATTCATGCTACAACTCCAGCTTTTCCTGGTGATGGTATTCAGGTTGGTCCACAGTGAGGACTCAGAATATCACAGGGCTGCTGCTCAGCTTTCAGACTTTGTATATCCTGAGGGTATTGGCAGGTGTTTTAGGAGTTCATCCTGGTTACTGGTCAGTGTTATTTAGATATCTACACTGAAGGAAAGGACTACCTCCCTCATCCAATGTACAGCAGCATAGTCTCTTCCCGGTCAATCTTCAAACTAGTGTTAATAGGCTTAATCATTGTTGTCTAAGATCCCTTTGCTTTCTCCAGCATGGCAGCTCCCAGCATCTGGCAGTGGGTCCAAGCAAATAAGGTCGGGACCTTTATATGATACTTTTCTTTCTGAGTAACACGATTAAGAATCAGTGTAATGTCATCAGGTGCAAATTGAGATCACTTTAAATGATGTACCCATGTGGCTTCAGGTGGCTGTAGGTG
Organism: Peromyscus attwateri; assembly: GCA_902168425.1. Lineage (NCBI taxonomy): Eukaryota > Metazoa > Chordata > Mammalia > Rodentia > Cricetidae > Peromyscus > Peromyscus attwateri. The sequence goes on along the minus strand of CABHPP010129145.1, from coordinate 3,392 downwards.
GAGTCTGGTCATCTTTCATCACGGAACAATGGTTTAACTAGCATGTGGTGCACTTGCATGGGTGAGTGTGTGTGTGTGTGTGTGTGTGTGTGTGTGTGTGTGTTCACAGATACCTGTGCATGTGTATATGGTTAACATCAGGTGTCTTCTACAATCAAAGCCTATTGACATGTTTATGATCCATTACTGAGTTCATACACACCAAGTTGTAGCAATTACATAAGCAAGGAGCGATATTCTCTGAGTATACATGTCAGCCACAAGAGATAGCAGAAATATATTACAAAAAAAAAACATAGGTGTTGGCGGAAAGCTCCCAGCCCAGGTGTTCTGATTGCTATCACTGTGGCATGCAGATGCAGCAGAAGGGGCCCCTGTCCTTCACACAGAACACACATATATCATTTCCTGTTAGCTCTGTGGCTTGGTCACTCTGGAGAGTCCCCCTCCCCCAGCCTGCCCTGCTGCGCTAAAGATCTCACACTCAGGGCAGTTTCTCCCTGAAAATATGACTTTTTCCAGCTTTGGTCTCTTCTTCAGAGACACACTTCAGGAGACAGTGATAGGGCCTCCTTAGCACCCTCTGCACTGGAGCATTTAAAAGTACAATTCAGCTCGGCTTTGCTAACATTCCTGTTTTGACAACATGTCAGTACCTGCCCCTTCTCATACTTTTTCAAAGCACCTTGGCCAGTCCACCCGGCTTGCCACTGAGCATCTGTACAGAACCTCTCTGGTCTTCCCTCCTTGTATCTTGGAGAAGCTATATATACGGTCATGCCTCAGCCGAGGGTGTACTTCCATCTGGCTTTGTCTTTGTGCCCCAGGCTGAACGGCTTAGAAGGCAACCTGAATACGCCCTTGCTCTTTCCCAACTCTGAGCTGTTCCTAAGCAGCCAGCTTCCTATTTGTGAAGCCTGCTTTGTGCATTTGTGGCATATGCTGCCTTCCCAGAAAAGTGCCCAAAGCCTTCAAAATAGTCACCTACAGCCTCACTTTCCAATAAGCAACGCTGAAGAGTAAACATGTCCCTTTCCGTCTTGGCCTCACAGGAGAGTCAGGCATGGTACTGTGATAGTGTTCCTAGACACAACAGGTCTCAAGTTCCATGAAATATGTGGGTCATGGAACTTGAGGATTCTTTGAGTGACTGTCATTCTAATTTAATAAATACTTCTAACAGAGCAATAGGTGAAGAGTTCCTTGTATCCTTGAAAGAGAGGGTCATTCTGATAGTGTAAAATTGATTTCCCAGATTAAGGACATCAGAAATTATAGAAGAGAAAGTTGCTCAAATACCTAAATTAATTTTAAAAGATGAACATTTGTTAACTGGCATGTGAGGGTCAACTATGTTAAGTTCTTGAATTTAGTATTGTGTGGCCTGGGGAGGAATGAGATAGAATTCTGTCCTTACTCTGCATGGGAGTTACAAGTAAAAGTTACACACTTATATTCCACATTATAGGTATAGAAATGTCAAAGATTTGAATCCGAGATCTATATATGAGAAAAAACATGAAGCATTTATCATTCTAGATTTGAGTTACCTTATTCTTCCTCCCTACTGATCAGTGTTCATGGTGAATGGTGCTATGCAGACTGCTGTAGAAGAAAAGACATAAACACCCTTACCCAGCACCGGAACCTACATGCTAAAATACCGGCATACCACACAAAGTCTGACTATTGATGCATTAGTGGCGTAAGTGTATGGAGTAACCAACCACTTTCAGAATGTATGTGAAGATTACTCCACAAGAGGGAATTCATACCTGATATTACCAGCATGGTTAAAAGCCCATGGCTAGGGAGGGCATAGTACTTGAGTAGAACCAATTATTGTCATTGCTAATTGGCTATATTGTCAAAATTTCTTCTAAATATCTATGTTTATGCCTATAGACCTGGGCTTCTCTCAACTTTGATCCAAGAAGCTGGTTTTGTTGTTGTTGTTGTTTGTTTGTTTGTTTGTTTTTTGTTTTAGTGAGTGACAGTCAATTCGAAGACTCATAATGGTCCTTAGAATAGGTGACTAAAAGTGTTCAGCCAAAATAAGACATCTTTAACTCCTCCCTGCCTCCTGCCAAGGCCCAGGGGACATATTGGAAGAGGAAGCAGAAATAACGTAAGAGGTGGAGGATGGGAGAGGAGAGCTGTGCAACGCTGTCTTCTGGACCTGACATGGCCATTGCACTCTGAATTCACTGCAGCTGTGGATACTTGCACATGACATGCATAAGATTGAACCAGTGAAAATTCCAGCATGGATCATGGAGGAGGTTATGAGGATTTAGCCCTAACTGAAGAGCTGTTGGCAGTTGATAGCTGCTAGAGGAGAAAGAATCGTTCTTCTTTGGGAATGTTGGTTACTAGTAAGCTTGCACATGTTCTAGTAGATGGCCCAATCCATGTACATACGGGTAGCACTAACTGAACTTAGTGGGTTATTTTTAAAATGAAGACAAGAATTGCATGGGAAATGTGCTGGAGAATAGGAGGAGGTAGGGGAAGCAAATGATATTTCATTGTGTACATATATGAAACTCTCAAAGAATAAATGTTTCAAAAAGATACACACAACATAACTGGCATTAAAAAATGATAGCTGGCCAGGTGGTGGTGGTGGTGGTGGTGGTGGTGGTGGTGGTGGTGGTGGTGCACACCTTTAATCCCAGCACTCGGGAGGGAGAGGCCGGCAGATTTCTCTGAGTTTGAGACCAGCCTGGTCTACAGAGTGAGTTCCAAGACAGCCAGCGCTACACAGAGAAACCCTGTGTTTTAAAAAAAAAAAAAAAAAAAGATAGCTGTGGTGGAGCCGTGCTGAATTTCCCTTGCCTCCTTAAAACCAGTGGGAATCTATATTGAGAATGAAGGAGTGGAGTCTTAAAATAAATGAAAAGGAGTCAAGAGACATTTCACATCTAATGAATGCATTTAGCAGATTTAATGTAAAATATATTTCATATGAAATAAACTTCATGTGTCAGAGCATGAGTAATAAAAAAATGAAACAATGTAATTTTATTTACCAGAAATTCTCAAAACAACAAAATGTCTTCTGATTCTGTACTTTCACACATAGGACATAAAGCAATTGTTGAATTTATCTTTTTTTTTTTTGCCAGCCAATTAGCACATGAAGTCTGAGATACAAAAATTACTTGAGAATCCCCATTCTTTTTGTTTTTTTTTCTTTCTTTCAAAATCTACTATATCTATTCTAAACAGTCTCTGCTCTAGACTTTTCTAGAACATTCCTGCTATACTCTGGCATTTGCAAGCTTGCAAACAGACAGCTTTGGACTTCCCTGAATCTTCTTTGTATCTTCCCATGCAAGGTCAGCACACACACACACACACACACACACACACACACACACACACACACA
>CABHPP010129144.1:22726-32935 GCA_902168425.1 Peromyscus attwateri | reverse complement strand
GGGGGGGGGGTCTGTGTTTCTAATTTATTCTGTACCCCCTCCAGTTGTTACTTAAAATAAGCCATCATTACATGGCTGGTGGCTCCAAGATTTTTATTTAAAGCAATATGGAGAGAGAGAGGGAAAAAAAAAAGAAAGAAAACCCACACAACCCGTGACTATGCTATCTTGGATTTAAGCTGAGAATCTTTTTAACACCAGAGTCTCCACATCACTCAAGTCTGCTTTTCTCTGACCGCTTTGGGGATGTTGACGGATGTAAGGAGAAGAGGGAGAAATGAGGACGTGGCAGAATTTGAACTTCTTAGAAACACCTCGGAAAGGCCAGTGCCTTCCAAAAGGAGTCTGTGTGATCTGCTCGCTGTTTCATTGTTCTGTCCACTGGCCGGCAATAACACTTTGGACTAAGTCTCTTGCTTGCTGCAGGCATAACATGAAGAGACCAGGAATACCTGTCCAGGAAGTTGTTGGGGGAAATGAAATCATACAGATGGAAGCATTTTGAGAGAGCTAAGCATGCTACAACTATGCAAGGTTTTCTTTCTTCTCCCTCCCCATCTCCCCTCCCCTCCCCATCCCTTTTTCTTCTTTCCATGTGTCTGGTGTGCAGTCTCAATGCACACAGAAATAAAGGCCTTCTCAATTGTTCATGCTAATATTAAGTCATGGCTTTGACAATCTAGAAATCTCAGAAAGTCTGGAAACCAGTGCTATATAATTTATAATAGTGCTTTTTCCCCCCAGCAGACTAACTTTCCTAATTAGTTTTGTCTAAGTTAAAGCAATGGGGTTGTTCCCTTACAGAACACAAGGTGTGGGACCATACTAGTAACAAAGCCAGCAATTAATAGAATATTTATATCAGACACAAAGTAAATGGTGTGCATATGATTGCAGATCAAACTCTCATTTTATTATACAGACCTATTAGTCTACTGTAATCAAGTTTTGTAATAAATACACCACTAACACATTTCCTGGATTTAAAATGTCAAGAGAAAACAGGGCTCATTTGCCTCATCTGGCAGCTCTGAGGAGGGGCAGAGTTCCTCCATGCCTTGGCCACCACTACATCCCCAGCACTTGGCATAGGACCTGGCAGAGTCCGTGCCTGATAAATAAATGTTGAAGAATGAATGAAAACAGCAGTGGGTGAATTGACAAATGAACTGTTCCCAAGCAAGTGGCAGAAGTGTGATCTCACCCATCTTCACACCTACCCTTTTCCTATCCAGAACCCCCCAGGAAGCCTTTCCTATCACTTACAGCCTTCATCCATAGCTGAATTCGGTCCCCTATGATGACTTCTCATGGCAGGCAGTAGTTCTCCTCTTTAGCACTTAATATGATGATAATTAAATAGGGATTTTTAAAACTTTATTATTGTGTAAGTGTGTGTGTGTGTGTGTGTGTGTGTGTGTGTGTGTGTGTGCGCGCGCAGGATATGTGTGGGGACTTGCATGCCATGGCACGTGTGTGCAGGCCAGAGGGTTTTGTTAAGAGTACACCTGAAATGTCAAGTTTCTATGGTAAGTGGTTTTTTTTTTAACCCACTGAGCCCTACATAAAGATTTGTGTCTGCCCCCACCATTAGACTGCAAACCCTTTTGAAGAAAGAGGCCTTACACGGAGGATTGGTACTGTAACATTCCTTTAATTTTTGTTTTACACACAGGTTCCCCCTATGTATATAACAGCTCTGGCTGTCTTGGAACTCACTCTGTAGACCAGGCTGGCCTCAAACTCACAGAGATCCGTTTGCCTCTGTTCTTGAGTACTGGGATTAAAGGCGTGTGCCACCACACCCAGCTTCTCTAATGTTTCTGACAAATCTTAAAGGTACAAAAAAGTTGGAAAACTATATAATGATTACCGCTATTCCCTTGATTTGGAATCAACAGTTTTTCACTGTTTGGGGCCATGTAAACTTCATCCTGTACTATAGCCTCAGGTAGATCTATGGGGTTTGGTTCTCTCTCGTTCTCTCTCTCTCTCTCTCTCTCTCTCTCTCTCTCTCTCTCTCTCTCTCAGAACAATTATTACTTTTAGTGATTAAGGATTAAGGAGGAGCATCAAGAGGGAAACCATGAGGTAACTGCAATCCAGAGCACCCAAGGCAGGAGTTCCAGACTAACCTTGGTTGACAGGTGAAAGTCTGTCTCAAAACAAACAAACAAACAAACAAACAAAAGATAAGAGTGGATAATTGTTACTAATTGTAAGGCCAGAATGCAGAAGCAGTCTTCTCCTCAATGGCAGGTGGTAACTTGAGGACAACTCCTTCAGGGCAATCCTGGCAAAGACAACTCTTGTAGTCCTTGCAAGGTCTTTCATTAGGGGGCAGTGGCTTAATGGACTGTAACTGGAAAAAGTAACGCTGATCACATTGTGGGTGGTATTTGTTCAAGCCAGACTCAACCACACTCTGCTTTCCAAAGCACAGTACTTACAGTCTGAACCGAAAATGCAATCCTGAAAGCTAGACGCAAGTGCCAGTTGATATAGAGATTTTGATGACTGCACTGTGCCTTCCTAGGTCACCCTCACGTCAGTCATGTAACGTCTCTAGACAGAGCAACGACAGTCTGAGTCACTTCACAGATGGAAGCACCCCAAGAATCTTCTACTACTTCTTAATTGTATCAGTATCCACAATTTGCATCTCCAGCTAAGCTGGAACTTTGAAAGTCATGAGCTGTACATATGTATGCTACCTTTTTTTTGTATGGTTGATAAGGGCTGGCCATAGTGTTGTTCATATCAGTCAAACAAGTATTCATAGCAATGGTGGAGAAATACAGAATCCTTTGTGGTGTTCATTCAGATGGGATGCAAGTGAGTTATGAACTTTCAAGATGCATGCACACCCAAATGTAAGGCCTACAAGAACAACTCCCATGCCATTTTACTACTAAAGATATTTGGTCACAGTGATCCTCCAGAGACTCTGTGAAGAACATACACACCAAGACACTACTCACATGGCATCATGCCTCAGAGTTTACTAAGAACTTCTAAGCTTGCCACACATAGCATGATTCTCAGGCCTTCTCTTCCCAAGCCCTAAACACTTATTTCTTTGAAGAAATCAGAAGTAACCAGCCACTCAAAGTCTCTTGAGTTAATTCCAGCCTCCCCTGGTGAATTACAACTTCTTGCAGACACAAAGGAAAGCAGAGAGACAAATGACACATAAATAAGAGCTTCCCTGGCTTGGGGGAGGGAAGCATGGAGAGTGACGTCAGCTTTCCCAGAAACCCATTTGTCATGATAACAAAGTCTCAAGTGCTTGGGCCACTTCAGAATTTGCCATACAATTATGTTTTTCAGTATACAATGTGGTAAGGCCAGCCAGAGAAAACCAACTGGGAACCACCCAGAGCAAACCAAAAGACCCTACACCATCCCTTACTGCACCCCATTTGCAGAACAAAGGTGATCTCTAGGTTGCCTGAGTCGTGCCTATGGTGAAGCAGCCTTCTGAAATCGTCTCCCTTGCAACCCTAATCCAGGAAAGGGAAACTGGTGAGGGCAGCTCCATGAAAATTCATCATGACAAGAAAATCACCAGTGTAATTTTTTTTTTTTTTTTGGTCACTAAGGTTAGAGCAAGTGTAATCCAGGAAACTGATTCATCTACTTAAAATTGTGGCATCTTTAAAATGCAGAGAAGAAATCGCCCTGGTTGTTCTCAAACTATTACAGTGTCAATCTTGAGAAATCTCTCCAATTCCATCATCATCAAGAGCTGTCTCACATCTGCCTCTGCCTTCCACACCATGTCTGCATAAGGAGCTCTGTGCTGGGGTGGACGAGGGGTAAAGAAGGTTTCAAATAAACGACCCTGACCTTCCAAAGCCAGACAGGAAATGCAATAAATTTCTTTATCTGTAGAAAAAAATGCTATCAGATTCTGGATTCAGATTTAGAAAACAAATCAATTGCAATTACATCAAATACCTACAGGCTGCTTCCTACCCCCTCCTTTTGTGCTGGAGTTACATTGCATGGCTAGTTCACTAAATAAATGTGAGCTTACAAGGCTATCATTTTTCATCCAATAGTATTGGGGTAGTGGGCTATGCCTGCTACTTCGACCTCATTCCGCTTCTACTTATGGTGCTGGTGTGCTGGTGGAATAGAAAAACTAGATCGTTCCCACAAATGGAATCATCTCTCTTTGTAACCAAACTTCTGATCTAAAAACAAACAAACATGGAGCCTCCAGTTGTTGAGTATGATTTCTCTGCACATACCAGGCTGGAAAACTTTAGTTTTTAAAATGATTTTTTTCCCCCACAGTTGGTCGCCACCAAAAGAGAGGGAACATTGCTTCTGCAGTTCTCAGGCTATTTTCCTCAGTCTCTACAGAAAGATATCAGCGCCACAGGTTTTAGCATACAAACCCATGCACACTGAACCCAAGATCGACCCTCAAAGAAGCGCTCGGAAATGTGCCAAAATACGCAGCCAGCCACCTATAGGCTGGGTGAACTGCACCACCCCCTTCCACAGATGCACAAATGGGACCCTGCGGGACTCGGCACAAGTGGACACAGAGGCATTCGGATGCAGGAACACACACCATAGAGGTGAGCACAGAGAAACAGGCCGACTCATTCAGGGTCACATAACCCTGCCACGGGGAAGGCAGGAGGGCGCCCATGCACATATATGCATACACGCTGATACACACAGAGATGCAGTCACATATGTAATGCATATGGAGAAACCCTACTCCAGCCATTCATCTCCCCGCCCCCTCACCACACTCCGCCTTTGGTCCCAGGCTACCCTCAGCTCCGCGCCCCTCATTCTGAGCAAGCTGGAGTCCCAGCAGGCAGCTGTGCTCAGGGGTGCTGCCAAACTAAGGGGACCGGGACCCGGAGGGCTCCGTACTCATGCGGCCATTCATTCGGCAACGCCCCAGCAGCGGGGCCGCAGCTGCAGCAAGGGAGGCGGAGGCGCTCACTGCAGCTTTCTCCCGCTATGCAAGTTCAGCTGCCCGCCAGTAGGCTTTGCCAATCGCCCCCCACCCTCCCGCCACCACAGGTCTCCAGAAAGCGCTGGGGAGAGAGGGGACTGAGCTGCTGACCCTGGGAGCAAAAGTCCCGCCTTGCCTCTGCTCCTGGATGTTACCCCACTGCCCTCCTCGTGGTAGTGGTGGTGGCTGTGGCCAAGTCTGTTCGGCCGTCCCCAGCTAGCCCCCACCCAAACCTCCCAGCCCGGGGCTGGTACCCAAGCCCCGCACTCACCACCTGGCGAGCTATGTCGGCCGCTGCCATCGCTCCTTCGTCCGCCAGGGCTGCTACGGGTGCCGCCGCAACGGGAGCTGCTGCACAGGAAACAGAGGAGCTCCTCCGACAAAGAGAAAGTGTTACACTTCGGGCGCGACCAAGTCTGGTGGGGGGAGGTGCCAGGGAGGGGCCCCCTCACTGCTGCTCCAACCCCAACCTCTTCTCTATCCCCCACCCCCTCGGAGTAGGGTGTGGGGAGGGGACGGATTGGCCGCGCTGCCTTCCCCTAGGGCGAGCCCAGTTCCAGTTCTCTCTGCAACCTCAGCCTCGGCCTCCGTGAAGGGGGCGGGGGCTCCCCTCGGTGACCACGTCCTCGGGCCCCCCCTCCCCGCCGCTACTGGGCTCCGTGGTACGTCCCGACCTCTGCTGAATTGTCCAACACACACACACACACACACACACACACACACACACACACACACACACGCATCCGTGTTCTCCTTTACATCCCTGAGCCCCCAGACTCGAGACTGGAAGGGAGTCCCGGCCCTTCCCCCCTCCTGCTCTCTGCTCCCAGGCTGAGATCTGCAGTCCTCCTTTCTCTTTTCCCAACCCCCATCATCCCTCGTGCTCCCTCCTGAGAACCCCAGGGTACTTGGATGGGGGCTCTGGCCTCTGGAGTCTCAGTGCTTCACTGTAGTCCATCCTAACTCACCAAGTTATCGCCTTGGCCCGGGAAGGTGGGGGGGGGGGGGGCGGCAGGACAGGGGTTGCAGCACCTGCAGCGCCACCACATTAGAGCTCAGAAATGGAGCGTTAATGGGGGAGCCGCACTGCAGCCCCACAACTGAGCTATGACTTTTGGAGGACGTCTTTCCTGTCCTGAGGTTCCCAAGCCTTGGTTGTAGTAGGCTGTAATTTCCGTGGAGCCTGGCTCCCCATTACTATACCTAATAAAAACTGACCTCACTGGTTCCCTTCTGGTCCCTGCCCTCAGTGTGAACAGGGTAAACAGGGGTGCAGAGCATTCGACCTTCTAGGGTAGGAAGCCAGAATGGAGTCTCAGAGTGGGAGCTGAAGGTCTCTAGCTCTGTTGAGCCAGATAGTGATACAGGAGGGGTAATCTGTCCAGCCCCAACTGCTCCTCAATCCTAATTCAGCCCAGGACTACATGGCCGACCTGGAACAGAGCACATAACTTCCAAAATCTGGAACTATGCTTGCCTGCTCTCTTTTCCCTTCTGGCCAACTGTTATTGCTGGTCCTCTCCCTGGCGCTGAGATCCACCCCTCCCCTTCTCTTGGGATTGGTTCTTGAGCTTGGCATGATATGGTTTGCCAGAGGCCCAAGAGGGACACACCATTCCTCAAAGTGATAGGCTCTTAGATCTCTCTCTCTTGAAGTCAGCAGAAAAGGAGAAAATCTGGGAGAGGGCTCTCACATGCCTAGCAAGTGTGGGGAGAGAGGAGGCAAGGAACCAACATAACCACCAAAGAACTCCCCTGGTCCTTCATTCCACCTGGCAGTGAATGCTCCTCACGTTCTCTCGGGGAACTCTTTATGTAACTTATGCACTTTGACAACAAGGACTCTATGAAATGTGTCCCCAGTGCCTAATGTGCTGTTCCATTAAGTGATTCCAGAACAGAAGAAAGTGGCATAAAGAGAAGGTAGCAGGACGGGCAGCCATGAAGAACTAAGTATTCAGGGCGGAAGGTGACTGTCCACCATTGTTCTAGAGACTCAAGAGAGTGGGCCAAAGAGAAGGACCTGGCACAATCAGAGACCACAGGGTGGGTGACAGTATCGAGGAAGAGGAGCAGCTGTAGTTTCGGGAACACTCGGGAACACTCGGGGAACAGTTAGGCCCTGGTTATAGCACAAGCACATAAAACCAAGACTAAAATTGAGGAACTGCTTTAAGGCTTGGGCCTCAACCGGATGGGGGTGGGGAATCAGAGGTGTTGGCTGCTTCCAGGCTAGGCCTCCAGTAGGTAGCCCTTGTGTCTTCCCTGACAAAGGCTGGGGTGTGGTAGATGACAAAGGCCCAGGCCAAGCTCTGTTATTGGCTGCACTGACTTCCTCCAGGGCAAACTCAGTTCTAATTCTCTCTGCAACCTCAGCCTCCGCAACCTCTGTGAAGGGGGCGGGGGCTCCCCTCGAACCTCGTCCTCCATCCCCCTCCCACCGCGTCCTCCATCCCCCTCCCTGCTACTACTGTAAAAGGTGCTACCAGGATGGTTAAGCTGGAGGTCATAATGGGGTTATGGGGCTCCCCAGGAGTCCTACCAGCCTTCACCCTCAACACACACATCCCACATACTATCTCACAGCACTGGGGCCACTTCAGCACAGATACCTTTGTGTGCTAGGATGTGCCACACTCAGCTGCCTGTCCCTAGAGGCTATCAGAACCTGAGCAAGAAGATCTCTTTACAATGCTGGACCTCCCAGCCTGGGATAGAGTGTGTAATTCAAATCTCCTGCAATGCCTTTGTTCGTTCCTTACCTACCTGCTGTGTGTCTCTACAAAGAACACTCAGTTCTCCAGAGATTTTGGAAACTGCTGGAGTCTGTGCCTCCTGGTCACCTTCTCAGGCACAGGGCAGGAAGAAAGGCCGAGAAGAGCTATCAGAGGTGATCACTTGGTAAATTTTGCTCCTTCTCTCCTCCTTCTGGATGTTTGAAAATATCTCCTTTCATGATAGGAAGAAAAAAAACTTCAAAGGATAAAATAAAAAAAACAGAGGTTAGGGGAGAGACTGGCCAGTTAATTTAGTTGGTAGAGCACTTGGCTAGTATGCAGGAAGTCCCGGAGCTGCTTTCTGGCAGGGCCTAACTCAGCTGTGGTATAATCCCAGGGAGCTTGTGTTCGCAGCAGTCCAGAGGTGGAAGCAAGAGAATCACGTATTCAAGGTTATTCTAGCTACAAGTTAAATTCAAGGCTAGCTTGGACTAAGTGAAATTCTGTCTCATTTTTTTTAAAGGAGAAGAAGAAAGAGGGAGAGGAGGAGGGGGGAAACTTTTCATGAAGAGAAATGTTTGGACTCATAAGCACTACCACGGACATATGTGCATGTATGATATGGTGTCCTTATGGCACCCTGGCTACCAAGGCCCAGCACAGTGCAGTATCTGTCAGGTGCTCAGTCAATGGTTGCTGAGTGATGAAATGAACAGAGGCATGTAAATATTTCTACTTTCCTTAAGGAAGCTGGAGCAAGCCATAACTTCCTTAGGGTCAGCAGGTGACGGTTAATGTCCGAGAAGCCACAGTCTTCTTTCTGCCTGGGAGAGGAAGTGGTTCCCTTGCTGGATAGAAATGGTTCCTAATTGGAGCCAACACTTACAGTCAAGCTTACAGAGATCACTGTGACTGATGAGGTGGGATGCTAATACTGGAGAGGATGCAGGGGTGGGGGTGGGGGTGGGGGACACATAATAGTGACATGCAGCCAAAGGCTCAGGAAAAGCCATTATCCTGAAATTATCCTGAAACTGAGGCTCTATGAAAGGAGACAATGAAGACCAGCGGAATTGGTCTCAGGTAAGTAGAAAAGCATTTAGAATGATCTTAGATTGGAAAGTTGGAGGACAAAGCAAAAGCAAAGTGATCAAGACAGCATCAACTGCATTAGAAAATCAGTTAAAAGCTGGAAGCCGGGCGGAGGTGGCGCATGCCTTTGATCCCAGCACTCAGGAGGCAGAGTCAGGAGGGTCTCTATGAGCTCAAGGTCAGTCTGGTCTACAGAGTGAGTTCTAGGACAGCTAGGGGTACACAGAGAAACTCTATCTCTAAAAACAAAAACAAACAAAAAAGCTAGGCTGGTGGCACATGCCTTTAATTCTCTCTCTCAGGAGGCAGAGACAGGAGGATCTCTATGTGTTTGAGGCCAGCCTGGACTACATAGAGAGTTCCAGGACAGCCAGGAATACACATAAAAAGACTCTTTTGGAAGAGAGAGAGAGAGAGAGAGAGAGAGAGAGAGAGAGAGAGAGAGAGAGATAAAGAGGCTGTCAGGATGAACTGAGGATTCCTTTGTGCATTAACACCTGCTGCTCCTGGTTTTAATTCAGACCACTGGCTCTCAAAATGTGGTCTTTCTCCACCAGTGTTATGGAGTAAGTTATAAGGAATGCAGTTTGGGACTGGGAATGTAGTTCAGTTGGTAGAGTGTTTGCATAGCGTGCACAAAGCCCTGGGTTCTAGTCCTCAGCATTGCAAAACACAGGCATGGCAACTTGTACCTGTAAATCCCAACACTTGGAAGGCGGAGGCAGGAGGATCAGAAGTTCAAGATCATCATCAGCTACATAATGAGTTCAAGGCCAGCCTGGGTTACAGGACACCCTATCTCAGATCGTAACATGAGTATGAATAAGAATAAGAGAGCCTGCAAAGATGGCTCAGTGGATAAAGGAAGGCTCCTCGAATCCTGAGTTCAGTCCTAGGATCCACATAGTAGAAGGAGAGGACCAGGTGCTGCATTTTGTCCTCTGACCTCCTCATGCACACCATGGCATGTAGAGACCACACACACACACACACACACACACACACAGAGAGAGAGAGAGAGCTTTTAAAGAAGAATGTTATAAATAAGGAAGTCAGACGGAGGGGTAGGCAGTTAGAGGCATTAACGACCTGAGTTTGATTCCTGGATTCCATGAGGTCATAAGAGAGAACTGACTCCTGAGAGTTGTCTTCTGACCTCCACAGGTGTGCCATGGCACAAGTGCATCTGCACACACACACACACACACACACACACTAATATAAAAAGAAAGGAAGGAAGGAAGGGAAGAACGGAAGAAGGAAGGAAGGAACCAGTCCAGGTTGCGGGCATAGTTCAGTACTGCAAAGAAAAATAAATAAATAAAAAGAGGAAGAGAGCATTTAAGAAACCCCAGATCTCAGACAGAAGGGGTGGGACGAGAAGACAATGGCTATAGAGACTGCAAGATGAGACTG
>CABHPP010129144.1:2745-22626 GCA_902168425.1 Peromyscus attwateri | reverse complement strand
GACAATGGCTATAGAGACTGCAAGATGAGACTGGACCAGGTCTGGAAGAGCCATGTTAGTGACAGCAAATTGCTTGGGCTTCTTGCGCTAGAGTCGGGGCGCTCAGGCTGCGCTGTCTAAAGACAATGACCACTCAGTGTCTGGAATTGTGCCTGGCACAAATGAGATGCTCATAGAGCAAATGAAAAAAAAAAGTTAATGGGTAGAATTTTCTCTTTTAAAAAATTTTTTTAACCATAAATCTTTCCTAAATCTTTGACAGCTGTTCCTGCTTATTAGCTAGCAAGCAACAAAATGAAGGAATGAGTAGCCAATGAATATTAAACAGGCAATTCCACCACTGATCATGCTTAATTCAACAGTTTATCTTTTCATGGACATCTGTGCTTGTGGCTATGATTTTATATTGCACACACATAATCTAGACATATTTCCCACTCACAGAAGTGTTCTTTAGAAAATCATTTTATCTCATATGGTGTGATTTAATATATCAATTACTTCATGGCATTCTGGAAAGGACACCATGACTTCCAGATGCTGTGCTACCTGAATCTGTTGGAGAAATGGTCCCTTAGATGGTGGGGACTTCAGAATGAGGAAGTGACAGGAGCCCATTTGCAATTTGAAAAGGTCAGCTCTGGCTTCAGCTAGGAAAAAGGAATTTGGAGCAGAGAGTGACTGGAGCCCAAGTAGGGTGACAGGTCTCAGGATGCTATTTGCTGTGGTTGGTGCCATCCAAGAACTTCCGTTGAAAAGCAGCCCCCTTTGTGAGGTATTGAGAAGGTGTGAATGCAATCCCAGCACAGTGTTTAGAGGTGGGGCCTTGAGGAAGTGATTAGGATTAAATGAGATCATGAATGTGAAGCCCCTATGACTGGGAACATTTTCAGAATGTAAGATAATTATAACATTGAATTTTTATTGTTTTTGGTTTTCTCGAGACAGGGTTTCTCTGTGTAGCTTTTGGAGTCTATCATGGATCTTGCTCTGTAGATCAGGCTGGCCTCGAACTCACAGAGATCCGTGCCTGCCTCTGCCTCCTGAGTGCTGGGATTAAAGGCATGCGCCACCACCGCATTGAATTTTTAAAATATTTATTTTTATGTGTGTGTAGACATCTGTGTGAGTGTATGGCACATGTGTGCAGGTGTCCTCAGAGGCTAGAAGAGTGCTGGATCCCCTGGAAGTGGAGTTACAGGCTATAAACGTGGTTACCGGGAACTGAACTCAGGCCCCCTGCAGAGCGGCCAGCTCTCTTTTCTGCTGAGCCATCTCTCCATCCTGAGCCTCCTGTTTCTCCTGAGATTGTGGGCATGAGCCACCACCATGCCTAGCCTGCCCATGTTTCTTAATGGGTGATAAATAATGTGCATTAGAAGGGGAAGCGTGCATGGGGAAAGGCCAATAAACCAGGTACTAAATTACAGTTAGATAGAAGAAGTAAGATGTTCTAAAGCCAGGCGTGGGGTGCATACCTGTAATCCCAGCACTTAGGAGTGAAGGCAGAAAAAATCAGGAGTTCAAGATCATCCTCAACTACACAGCAAGTCGGAGGCCAACTTGGCTATATGCGATCTTGTCTAAAAAAGTAAAAAGTAAATAAAACGTACAAAGTTCTAAAAGGAAAAAAATTCTATATCTAGGAGTACATTTCAGTAGTAGAGCTTTTGCCTAACATGTACATAGGCTCTGGGTTCAATCCCCAGCACTGCCCCCCAAAAAGTTACAGTGTGTTATTATACAGTAGGGTTATTATAGATAGTAATAATATTGTACTGTATATTTCACAAAGATAAAAGAAATTGTTTTGGATTTTCTCATCATAATTGAATGTTTACCTGAATTTAAATAATGTATACATATATCAAAACATCATGGTACCCCATTACTATAGTTAAATCTTAACTGCCCCCTAAAGGCCAATATGTTAAAGGCTTGGTCCCCAACTCAGCACCATTGAGAAGTGGTGGAAATTTCAAGAAACAGAGCCTCGTTAGAAATCATTATGTTACTGGGGCATGCCCTCAAAGGGGATTGTAGGATCCAAGTCTCATCTTTTACTTGTTTTTCCCTGGCTCTCCATCAGGTGAGCACTTTTTTTTTTTTTTGTACCTTGCACAGGCCTTAAAACAATATGATCAACCGATCATGGACTGAAAGCTCAATCGCCAGAACCCACACGGTGGAAAGAAAAATCAGACTCCTGCAAGTTGTCCTCTGACATCCACAAATGTCATGCCCACTCATCCCCAAATAAATAAATAAAAATTTAATGTAAGTAAATAAATGAACAAAAACATGAACAAACAAAAAAAGGAGATATTTGGGATACATTGAGAGTAGACAATGGTGGAAGGTGTTAAGGACTGATAGAACTTAGTCTGGTAGTTTAGTTTATCTGTGTATAAGGCTCCATGGAAGAAGTGATGTTTGACTTAAGATATGAAAATCACATAGGAGTCTGCAAGAACAGTGTCAAGGACATTCCAGGTAAAAGCAAGAGCACGTGTGAAGTCTGTGTTCAAGAACAGGTGGTGGTAGCGCACGCCTTTAATCCCAGCCCTCAGGAGGCAGAGGCAGGCAGATCTCTATGAGTTCGAGGCCAGCCTGAGCTACAGAGCGAGTTCCAGGACAGCTAGGACTGTTACATAGAGAAATCCTGTCTTGAATCACCACCACCCTAAAAGAAAGACAGAAAGAGAGAAAGAGAGAAAGAAAGAAAGAAAGAAAGAAAGAAAGAAAGAAAGAAAGAAAGAGATAGAGAGAAAGAAAGAAAGAGATAGAGAGAAAGAAAGAAAGAGATAGAGAGGAAGAAAGAGATAGAAAGAAAGAAAGAGATAGAGAGGAAGAAAGAGATAGAGAGAAAGAAAGAGATAGAGAGAAAGAAAGAGAGAGACAGAGACACACACACACAGAGAGAATACAGAAAGAACTGGGGCTGGGCTGGGGCTGAGTGGTAGAGTGCCGATAGAAAGCTGGTGTGGCTGGAATTCACAGGGCCTTGAGTGGAGGCAGCACAGAGCAAGATCATGCAGGGCTCAAGGCCAATGCATTGTTTCCACCCTGGAAGTCTGGAGGGGAGCTGAGGATATACTCGGTGGTAGTGTGCATGAGATCTTGGGTCCAATCCCTAGAACTGGGAAAAACCAAACCAAACCAAATAAACCTCTCTGAAAGCAAGGGGAAGCTTACTAGGGCCAGGAGGACTTAAAACAGGAGTGTGATGTTTGAACATCCTTGGCTTCAGCCTGGGGTGGGCTAAAGAGAAGACTACAAACGTTTGAAGACTGTTGCGGCAGCCTAGCTGAGTGATCATGGAGGCTTGGGCAGAGTGGTGGACGTGCACATGGAGACAAGAGAACACTTTTGGGAGACACTTAGATAGTAAAATTGGTCCAGGTTTGGTGATTTAGAGGGTAAGGAAGACAGATGTCAACCTAGGGACTCCTGTTCCCCTGGAGGGACAACACCAAGTAGGAAGTCACAGCTCAGAAATAAAAGTGGAGATGGAAGAATCTGAAAAGACAGAAACTCGAGGCCAGCCAAGATCATGTGTCATTGGAGCTCAAGGACGAGAGAATTTCAAGAAGAGAGTAATAATCAACAGAATTGAATGCTGTGAAAAAAAAAACCTGGGAGGTCTGAATTGTGGCTCTGTGCTTGCCTAGCATGAGAGAGTCCTTGGGCTTCACACTCAGAAACACCTACACACACACACACACACACACACACACACACACACACACACACACACACACACGGGGCGAGGGGGTAAGGTAGTCAAGGAAGATAAAATATATCCATAAAATAAAATTCCAGCTTCTTGAAGATCTCTCAGCTCAGCAACAGCTATTGCAGAGACAAGATGGTGGCGTGTTGAAAAATGAGGAAGAAATGAATAAAGAGATCAGCACGGACAATTGGCTGTGAAGGAAAACAGAAGTGTGTAGGGGTCAGAATTTCTTTAGAGACACTGAGGAGACAGAAAACGTGGGTTCGATTCAGTGTACTTGGGAAACGTCCAGGTAATAGGCAGTGATTGACTGCACACAGTATTGAGCCAGTAAATATTTAATAGCTAGCTCTCCAAGAAACAAACAACAAGCCTGCTCTGCGTCACTTGCTGATTTCCATGGTGTAAATACTCTCACCAGCTATTGGGCAGCTGCAGTTCTTGTTTCCATGAATTTCCTGTACGTGTCTTTTGCCCACTTTTACACTGAAACACTTGTCTTTCTCTTGTGAACTCCTATGAGGCCTTTCCATGTGGATAGTTATCCTTTGTCATTAATTTTGTTTATAGTTAATTCTGTGTAAATAGATTGAAATATTTGTATGCCCAAATCTATCATTGTTTTTCTCCAAGATTTTCGCCCCTGGTGTCGTGCATTTTTTTTTTTGTAAACTATTAAGTTGGTATTCTGCTTTGATTAGTGTGTACTTGCCTAGCATAAGTAAACTTTCTGAGACTGAGGGGTTTAAATTGCAAAGGTGAAAAACTAGCTATGAGTCTTAGTAAAATTCACCAAGATAACATTTTATGAAGTGTCATTCCAGCCAGCTAATACACTTAACCTCATCCTTTCAACTAAATATTTCAGACCCCCCACCCCACCCCAGAATCTCATGTTTCCCTGGATGGCTCTGAACTCCCTATGTAGCTGAAGACGACCTTGAACTTTTAATCTTCCTGCCTCTACCTTTCAAGTGCTGGGATCACACAAGTGTGTATCAAAATGTCCTGTTTTTATGGTGCTGGATTGAACTCAGGTCTTTGTGCAAACTAGGCAAATGCAAAAGTAAACGACCTACATCCCTAGCCCCTCAGCTAAGTATTTCAAATATCACAGTGGTGCAGGAAGCACTTCTAAACAGTCTGCTTCCTTCTTTTCAAAGTCAAATCTTCATTTCAATGAGGTATTTTACCTACCCTAGCAAATACAGTTGAAGTGCCTTGGGTAAGCTGGTGGCTAGTGTCCTGGTTTGTTTTTATGGTTAACTTGGCACAATCTAGAGTCACCTGGGAAAAAGGAATCTCAGCAGAAGAATTGGCTGTGGTGTATTGTCATGATTGCTAACCAGTGTAGGAGGTCCAGCCCACTGTGGGTAGTACCACCCTTGGGAGGTAGTCCTGAGCTGTATGAGAAAACTAGCTGAACATAAGTCAGTGAATGAGTCAGTGAATGGCATTCCTCCATGGTTTCTGTCTCAGTTCCTTCTTGAGTTCCTGTCCTGACTTCCATCAATAACGGATTGCGTGACCTGGAAGTGTCAACGGAAGCAAACTCTTTCCTCCCCTAAGTTTCTTTTACTTGTGGTGTTTATTACAGCCACAGAAAAGCAAACTAGAACCCATGGGTTTTGGGGTTTTTTTGGTTTTTCAAGACAGGGTTTCTCTGTGTAGCTTTGTGCCTTTCCTGGAGCTCGCTCTGTAGACCAGGCTGGCCTCAAACTCACAAAGATCCGCCTGCCTCTGCCTCCCAAGTGCTGGGATTAAGGGCATGCGCCACCACCGCCCGGCCGAACCCATGGTTTTATCATTACCTGGCCAAGAAGTATCTCAGAGTAACTAGTCATGGTATGTTCTTGTTGGAAACAATTAAGATAAAATTATAACCATGGACTTTGACACCATTAATTTTTGTAACTTGACTGCTCAATATTAAACTTTATAAAGTAGGTCCCATCACCTGGGGGTATATTGACTTGCAGCTAATTGGTGAAGCTGACTCATATGGAAGTCATGGCATTTAAAATCATCTGTGCTGTCAACTTCTAGCTCAGGGAAGAAGTCAGAGGTACAGTCAGGATTCAAAGGGGGAGATAGTGAATGGAATTCTTTGATGTATACTTATTTATTTCATAAAGATTGAAAGAGCACCTTCTGTGTGCTGAGCATCTTGAAGATCCAGCCATGAATAAGTGTCATTATGCAACTTAGTCTGGATAGGAGAAAGAAGACAGAAAGACAAGTCTGGCTGTTACAGTACAGAGCAATAAAGAGACGGTGCCCTGGGGTCCTTGGGAATAGGTACCTTAAGTCAGGCTCAAGCAATCAAATAAGGCTTTACTCATGTGATGATAGCTAAGTTTAGACTTTAATAACAGAAGCATCACTAACCAGAAGTAGGTTGGGAAATGCCAAATTGGGGGGAAAATAGCCACAGAGGTGGATGTGAGCTGGCATCCAACCCCAAGAGAGAGCATGAATGTGTATGTGGAGGGCAGGGAGTGGGTAGGTTTCCAAACTTAGAACCATTAGTTCCTGATAAGTTTTGGATTCCCGTTATTGGGTATCCTCCACCACCAATGTAATAAGCCAATCAAGCCGAATTAATAAATCCAGGTTTAATCTGAGCAGAGTAAAGCATCTTCTGGGTGGCTCTCTGGTAGGCAGAGAGCACACAGCAGGTATGGCAACCAGTTCTTAAGTAGCCTGTAGGCATGGTCTTGAGTAGCCCCAGGGAGGGGCTGAGTCTTGGCGGGCTTTCTTAGGAGTGGGGTCTGAGGAGAGAAAGAGGTGGAGCTTACACCTGATCATCCCAGACTCCTTGGGTATAGGGGTACCAGTTCAAGTCTGACTGCTTCTTGCAGGCATGGGATGACATGGGGGGAATGAGTCGGGAGTCGGTGGGGTCACACTCAGCGGGAGGTGTGGCTGAAGAAGCATTCTGTTAACTGCCATTCTGGGGACCTCAGGCATCTGTTTCTTGAGGAGGTGGAGAGGCAGGTTGCTAGCAGAAAAAACCAGATTGTTAACACCTGCCCTATGAATGGGGCTGGCTGTGGGAAAAAGAATGAAATGGAGATGTGCCCTGGTTGTACAGAAGAGGCAAGGGTGAATGAGACAGACACAAGAGCAGATATGCTCTTGAGTCTGGAGGGGTGGTACCAGCACTGATGTTCTAGAAGCTTGCATGTGGGCAAAATCAACCTGTCAGTTCTCTTGTGGAGACGTGGGCCAGGGAGATATCTTTGAACAGATCTCTAAAGTATGCAAATCCAAAAAACCTTGCCTCAAGTATGGATACGATCTTGTCAGTTGTCTTAGTTAGGGTTGCTATTGCTGTGATGAAACACCATGACCAAAATAACTTGGGGAAGAAAGAGTTTATTTCACTTATACTTCTATGTCAAAGTTCATCACTGAAGGAAGTCAGGACAGGAACTCAAATAGGACAGGAACCTGGAGGCAGGAGTTGATGCAGAGGCCATGGAGGAGTGCTGCTTACTGGCTTGCTCCTCATGTCTTGCTCAACCTACTTTCTTCTAGAACTCAGGACCACCAGCTCAGGGATAGAACCCCTCACAATGGTCTGGGCTCTCGCACACTAATCACTAATGAAGAAAATGCTCTATAGGCTTGCCTACAGTCTAATCTTATAGAGGCATTTTCTCAGCTGAGGTCCTTTCCTCCCAGATGACTCTAGCTTGTAAGCACAGCAGATAAGGTAAACATCCTCCAAGTTTTCATACAGTACACCACAGTCCAGCTCCATAAAGGGGTCCTCACGTGGCCTTTATGTTGCTGTTTGACGTGGAGGTTCATCTGCCATCATGCAAGTTACCTGAGAATACACTTCTTATTGTGGAACTTGGGAACTTGATGTACTCACTTTCTGGCCAGTTGTCAAAGAGCCAAAGCTGCTTCCTGGGCATGATACGGGCTTTACTACAAATGGCTTCCTGGCCCACCTCAGTGTAAGGTCTTCAAGTGAGACAGAGGCCAAGCTTCTCAACATTCATAATAGGACACTTACAAACTGTCTCCTCTCCTGGTTTCCAAAGGAAATACATCAGCTTTCAGCAGTGATAGTAATAAAAATATTAGTTCTCAAGTCCTGTGTCAGAAATTATGAATTTAAATAAATTGCCATGGCTTAAAGTTTGGTGGGCAGGGAATTTGGGAGTGGATCTGGGAGGAGATGGGGGAGATGGGTAAATATTATCAAAATATACTTAGGAAACTCCCAAAGAACTAATGAAAATATATTTAAAAAAGAAAAAGTAATAATTAATTGCCATGGGTTTAATCACAAATCCAAACAAGATACCTAAAATTTTAGGAAAGTTTGTTAAGACATGCTACTCACATTTTTGCCATTGGAGGTTACCTAATAAAAAATACAGATAAATAATATGAATAAATTGTTAATAAAAGATGGCTTAATATCTATTCAGTAATGCATACTGCAGGGACAATAAAGCAAAAGCATTCCCCAAGAGTTTAATCAACTGTGTGAACTCAAAAGGGCACATTTCCAGACTCATTGTTGGTTATTGATCAATATTGATTGACCCAATAATAAGAATAGAACACTGGTATTTAATGAAATGAATTAGGCCAGTAGGAGCTATTTAGTCTGGTCCTCTCTCATGATGATTCCATTTAGAGATTTGTGATAGGGGCTTCAGTTTTGACAGTTTTTAAGAAAGTGAGGTGCTGCTGGGCGTGGTGGCACTCACTTTTAATCCCAGCATTCAGGAGGCAGAGGCAGGCTGATCTCTGTGAGTTCAAGGCCAGCTTGGTCTACAGAGAGAGTTCCAAGAAAGCTGAGGCTACTTTTTAAAAAAAAAAAAAAAAAGCAGGTGGTTGCTGGAGAGACGGTCCAGCAGTTAAGGGCACTTCCTTCCATTGCAGAAAACTCACGTGGGCACTTACAACTATTTGTAACTGCAGTTCCAGGGCTTCTAACTCCCTTTTCTGGCTTCCGTGGTCATTGCACACACGTGTTGCACAGACATACACACATCCACATAAAATGACTTTTTAAAAACAAAACGAAGAAAGAGGGCTAGCAATAAAGCTTAGTAGTAGAGCACTTGCCCTAGATGCCCAAGGCTTAAGTTCAGGCCCATCACCCTGCCACCCCCACCAACCCATAAAAGTTTACTTTTAATTTGAAAGCTGAACTTGGTGCTCTATGCTTATAATCTCAGCACTTGGGAGGCAGAGGCAGGAGGATTGCCACAAGTATTAGGCCATGGTGCTCTACACAGTGAATTACAAGCCATCCAATAAAACCAGAAAGGAAGGGGAAGAGAATGGAGGGGAAGAAAAGGGAGGAGAAAGTGAGGGAATGGAAGGAAGACATAATTCAGGGACATTAGGATGACCTGCAACTTTGCTTAGAATTTCGTCATTCATCTTGACAAGCTTACACCACATTCATCTGTTAAATTCTTCGGTGGGGGTAAAGGAGAGTTAGACAAGGTTTCAGCTAGCTTAGGCTAGCCTTGAACTCCAATCCCCCTACCTCTACTTTCCAAGTGCTGGGATGATGGTGTGGACCACCATGCCTGACTTTATTGGTAAAATTCTGACACAGCTTTTGGTAATTTGGTCAGGTAAGGTACATAAACTGTCTATAGTCCTAAAGTAATCATAAAATGTCTTTTTTTGTTGTTTTTTCAAGACAGGGTTTCTCTGTGTAGCTTTGCGCCTTTCCTGGAACTCGCTTTGTAGTCCAGGCTGGCCTCGAACTCACAGAGATCCACCTGGCTCTGCCTCCCGAGTGCTGGGATTAAAGGCGTGCGCCACCACCGCCCGGCATAAAATGTCTTTAAACTTGTATTTTGTTCATTTGTTAAACAATTGTTTATATTTATCAAAATATGTGAATCAATCCATGCCTGGAATCCCAGCACTTGAGAGGCAGAGGCAGGAGAATAGTAAGTTCCAAGTTAGCCTGGGCTATATATAGCAGGAACTTGTCTCAAAAAGCCAAAGGCTAGGGGTATAGCTCAGTGATAGAGTCTTACCCAGAATGCATGAGGACCTACGTTTGATCCCCAGCAACATAAAACCAGCCAACAAAAACAATGAACAAAGTTAATAAGCAGTTATATTACATTTCAACACATGTCTGGGCTGAAGAGATAACACAGCAGTTAAGGGCACTTGCTGCTCTTCCAGAAGACCCAGGTTCGATTCCCAGCACCCACATTGGGTGACTCACAACCATCCATAACTCCATTTCCAGGGATGGACATCTTCCTCTAGCCTCCTCGGATATTGCATGCACATGGTGCACATATATATGCAAAAGTAAAACACTCATACACATAAAAAAATAAAAATAAATATTTTTAAATGTCTGAGGCTGGGACAGAGGCAGGCAGATCTCTGTGAGTTCAAGGCCAGCCTGGTCTACAGACCTAGTTCCAGGACAGCTAGGGCTACATAGAGAAATCCTGTTTTAAAAAGCAAAATAAATAAATAAAAATAAAACACAAAAAAAGAAAAGTCTACGAGCCTTATCTGCCCATTTCCTCACAGTGTCTTACACTCAGCTGCACCTCTGCACCCTACCATGGCTTCCATACAAAAGACAGAACAATCAAATGTCCCAGACCTCTGCTAGGCATGGTACATCCCGAGGCTGGCTCTGTCCCTGTTGTTATGACTCCAGTCATTTTGGCTTGTGAGTTCCTGGCTCTGCACATCTAGCCTAAGATGAGAGAGGCTTTTCTCCCTCCAGGCCTGAACTCTCAGGACCCTGTGGTCTAAACTCTCTTTTGCATCCTTCCCTCCACCCCTGTACCCAGGGAAGGGAATCCTCATGCAATCATGACTTATTTCCCACCAAGTATGGCACAGCATTCTTCCGAATCTAAGCATGTACTGGGCACAAGTCAGCTCCGCAATGAGAGACTTCCAGTCGCCATCTGCCTAATCCACATGGCCAGTTGGAGTCTGCATTTCCTTGAACAAATCAGCAGAGCTTTTCTATGCCTCCTGTTGTTTCAATTTCAGTGTGTTCAGATGTATTGTCTCTTCCATGAGAAAACACAATCTTGTGATTTGCTGAGGTCTAGCAAGTTGGATTTGAGAATTCATTCCCCCAAAGTCCTTGGCTAGTGGCAGTAGTTCAGTACATCTTCAGATCTGGCATCAGTCTCTTCCAAACAGCCTTTAAGCTGGTTGTGGCTAAGGCCTGAGGGCAGAGAAAATATGCTCTTTGCTGCTTCTTCCATCACATCGTACGGTAAGTCGGATTTGCAAAGTTCATAGTACAAGGCAATGACAGCTGGACTCACCCAATTTCTCTTGGCTTAAATAAATTATTTAAATCTCGCTTGCCTTTTGATGCACATACCCCACGAACAGCAAGTGAACATTTTAGAAATTTCAACGGCTTCTCTTTGAGCTTGTGGAAACTATTCATCCACGTGGCATGCCATTAAAAAAAAAAGGGAATCGGAAGCCAGACCCCTTATGTTTAAGCCTCACAGAGCTTCTTGCTAGCTATGTGGCCTTAAGCAATACACTAAACCTCTTTGTAGTATAGTTTGTTTTCTCATATCATTGAAATAACGATAAGAAGAGAATCTATAATATAGGGTCATATGAAAACTAATCTCCAAATTTGTAAGGATGCTCAGAACCACACTGTCATATAATAAATCTATGATAATAATTTATCCTTGTTTTTTAAGACAGGCTTTCAAATACCCCAGGCTGGCCTCAAACTTTCAATGCAGCTAAAGATGACCTTGAACTTATCATCCCCCCTGCTTCCGTCTCCCAAACGCTGACATTACAGGCATATACTACCATGCCCAGTTTATGTGGTACTGAGGATCCAACACAGGGCTTCACAAGCGCTAGGCAAGAACTTTACCAACGGAACTGCATCCCCAGACCTATCTATATTACTTATTAAGTAAATTAGTGAGTTACCAGTATGCATTGCTTGTTTATATCCCTATTAAGTTAATATGCTGAACCGCAATCTTTAATGTGACAATGTTTGGAGTTGGGATGCTTGGGAGGTAATCAGCTCATGAGGGTGGGGCTTTCCTAAAGAGGACTAGTGTCCTTGTAAGAAGAAACCAGAAGCCTGAGGTCTATAACCAGGAAAGAGGTCAGCAACACAGTTTCATTAGTAACAATGGGCCAAAGAGGAGATGACAAGATAAATGAGGGAAATTCCTCATATGATGAATGAAAGTGATGGCATACTATACCACCAGCTAAGGGATGAAGCTAGAGCAGTGCATAGAGGGAAACGTGAAGCTATAAATACCTTCATTAAAAAGGGAAAGGAAGCGACCCGGAGAGGTGGCTCTGAGGTTAGGCGTCTGGGCTGTGGTGGCCCAGGTGGCGAGTTCGGTTCCCGTGAGTGGCCGATGACGTCATGATCGATGAATCAATGACTGATCGATCACCCGATCGATCAATTAAATCGGAAAAAAATAAAATAAAAAGGGAAAGGAAAAAGTGTATTTTTTTACTAATAGACAGTTTATTATGGCACATCAGCATGATTTCTGTTTAGATAATACACCACTACATTATGTTAATAATCATTAGGTGTGGAACAATTTCTTTTGTGGTTATTAAAAAAAACTCAAATTTCTAAATCTGCAAAAAAAGGGGGGGGGGAGGAAGCTCTCAGATCTATAACATAACCTCCCACCCTAGGAAACTACAAAAACAAGGTCAAATAAAGCCCGCAGTAGAGGCTGGAGAGATGGTTCTGCAGTTAAGAGCACATACTGCTCTTGTTGATGATCCATGTCAGGTAACTCATAATCACCTGCAACTCTAGCTCCAGGGGATCCAACAACCTCTTTCCGGCATCCTCCATGGGCACCAGACTCGAGTGTACATACCCTACACCAGCATACATATATAAACATCATCAAGAGTAAACTAATGGAAAGTTGAAGAAATGACTGCTCTTGTGGAGGATCTGAGTTTGGTGTCCAGCATCCACACGGTGCCCCACAACCATCTGTAACTGCAGTTCTCCAAGAGTCGACTCTGTTCTTATCTCCTCAGGTATCATGTACACATGTGGTATACAAATATGCACACAGGCAGAACACACATACACATAAAAAATAAATACTTTTAAAAGTAATAAAATAATAATTTTGAAAACCCACTGCTGTGGGACGTCTTTCTGTATGCTGTGAATATATGTTGCTCTTATTGGTTAATAAATAAGCTGCTTTGGCCTGTTTGGCAAGGCAGTTTAGAGGCAGGCTGGAAACGCAAGCAGAGACAGGGAGAAAAAAGGCAGAGTGAGGGAGACGCCAGCCACTGCTAAAGGAGCAACAAGATGCCAGCAGACCAGTAGTGCCACAGCCACATGGCAACATACAGATTAATAGGAATGGGTTAATGGGGTTGGGGATTTAGCTCAGTGGTAGAGCGCTTGCCTAGCAAGCGCAAGGCCCTGAGTTCAGTCCTCAGCCCTGAAATAAAAAAAAAAAAAAGAAAAGAAAAAGAAATGGATTAATTTAAGATGAAAGAGCTAGCTAGCAAGAAACCTGAGCCATAGGCCACACAGTTTGTGACTAATATAAGCCTCTGAGTGATTATTTTATAAGTGGTTTCGAGAGCTCGGGTGGGAGCTACCCACAACACCAAAGGAAAGAGAAACAAAGCCTAGAGAAGAAGCGAAAGAAATAGAGAGCAGAAAAGCAAAAGAGAGAATCAATGAAAGCAAAAGTTGATTCTTTCGGAAAAAAAAATCAAGTTGACAAACATTTCTTTAGGCTGACCAAGGAAAAGAAAAAGCACTCAAATTACCAAAACCGTAAGTGAAAAAGGAGACATTCTGACCAATTTGTACAGAATTGGAAAAGATTATAAGGAAATACCATAAACAACCATGTATGAACAACTGAATGTTAACTATTGGACAACTCTGATCAAATGAAAAAAATCCTAGAAATGACCAAATAGTAAAAATTCACTAGAAGAAATGGGGAATTGAAAGAGATGGATACCAAGTGAAATTTTGCAGTCAGTAATCATTAACCAGCATTCATCCATTAGATAGTGTTTTATGAGCTGCTTTTTTTGAGGCAGGTTTCAGGTAGCCTGGAATACATGAGACCCTGTTTGAGAGAGAAAGTGAGTCTCATCACAAAATTATAGTAATCAAGACAGTGAGGGGCTAGGAAGATGGCTCAGTGGTTAAGTACAAGCATTAAAACCATTAAGACTAGAGTTCCAGATCTTCAGAAACCCTTGTGAACTGTGGGTAGGGGAATGGCAACCAGCCTGCAATTTCAGTCTCAGAAGGTGCAGAGAGAGGATCCCCAGAGCAAGCTGGCTAGCAAAACTAGCCATATGTGTGAGTTCTGGGTTTGACTGAGAGATCCTGCCTCAGTGAATAAGTTGGAAGAGTATCGAGGATAATTCCTGACACCAACCTTGGGCCCTCACATGCACACATCCAAATCATGCCCCCCACACACATATGCACACAGCACACACATAAAATGGAAAAAAGACAGAAAGGCCCTAGCTTAAGAATAGACATAAAGATCAATTGAATAGATTTGAGTACAGAAATAAACCCTCTGGTTTATAGTCAATTGATTTTCAGCAAGAGTGTTGTCTTGTACATTCAGGTTGCTATTGACGAAATATCATACACCAGGCAGCTTATAAACAACAGAAATTTATTCTTCTTGGTTCAAGAGGCTGGGAAACTCACAATCAAGGTGCTGGCAAGTTCTCTCTAGCTCACAGATGGCACCTTGTTACTATGTCCTCACACATTGGAAAGGGCTACCTAACTCTCTTAGCTCTCTTTTATAAGGAGGCTAAGGTCCCAAAGACCCCACCCCCAATATCATCACCTTGTGGTTATAATCTCAACATGCGGATTTGGGGGAGGGGCCACAGAATCTGTCAAGATAATTCAATGGGAAATTAATCTTTCAAACAAATTATGTTAGGACAAATGGATATCCACATACAAAACAATAGCTAGACTCTTACCACATCCTGTATACAAAAAAAGCAAACTTGGTATGGTGCTATGCGCTTGTATTCCCAGTACTCATAAGGCTGAGGCTCAGGTAGCTGTGAGTTTGAGTCCATCCTGGGCCACACAGTGAGACCCTGTCTCAAAAACAAAGAAGTCTGGAGAGATGGCTCAACAGTTAAGAGCATTTGTTACTCTTGCAGAAGACCTGGGTTTGAATCCCAGCACCTACAAAATGGCTCACAACCATCTGTATCTCCAGTTTCAGAGTATCAAATGCCCTATTCTGGCCTCTGTGGGCAGAGGTCACATACACACAGGTCGAGCACAAATTCTAATTGGTCTTAATAATAAAAACCCAGAGTTAGATATCAGGGTAAATGCTGAACCTTTGGGTCTGAGGATTCAGTAGAGGTAAGAGGTGACTTTGGCTAGCTCCTTTATTTTTCTGATCTCTGGGCAAGCTTTATTTGTTAGAGCGCAAACAGAATATCACCACATACAGGCAAACACATATATAAAATAAGAATAGATAAAATACTTACATTTTTTATACTTATTAATTTTATTTTATGTGTGTGAGTGTGTATTTTGCCTGCATGTATGTATGCACACCGCATGAAGGACTTGTACCCAAGGAGGTCAGAAGAGGAACTCAGATCCCCTGGAACTGGAGCTATAGACAAGTTGTAAGCTACCATATGCATGCTGGGAATCGAACCCAGGTCCTCTGCAAGAGCAGCCAATACTCTTAACTGCTGAGCCATCTCTCCAGACCCCAGATAAAAATTTTTTTGTTTTTATTTTTCAAGAAATGGTTTCTCTGTGTATCCCTGGCTTTCCTGGAACTCACTTTGTAGACCAGGCTAGCCTCCAACTCTGAGGAGAGACTGTGTCTTAAAGGAATTAGGTAGAATGATAAAGGAACACATCTGACATCCCCCTCTTGAGTTTGCATGTAACACACAGGTGCACACATTCACACACCCATATGCATGCCACACACATGCATGAACCAAAAAAATGTAAGTACTAATGATATAAAACTCTTAAATATAAATTTTTGTGATCATGTATTAGGCAATGGATTCCTTGATATTACACCAAAAGCATAGATAGTATTTAACAAAATATTAGCGTATCAACTTGTAAATATATAGAAAAATTTGATGCAGGGGGGAGGGGCTCGGTCCTGCCTCAACTTGGTATACCATCCTTTGTTGGCTCCCCAAGGGAGGCCTTACCCCCTCTGAGGAGTGGATGGGGGGTGGGGTGAGGGGAGGTGGGGGGAGCGGGAGGAGGGGAGGGAGGGGTTCTGTGGTTGGTATGTAAAATGAAAAAAAACTTTTAAATAAAAAAAGAAAATTTAAATTAATAAAGCATTGTGCAATCTAAAAAAAATAGAAAAATTAATATAACCAAGTGACATATTCCCCAGGAAGGCAAGGCTGATTTATTCAATGCTTGACAATCAATCCTGGATTTATGCGTTTTTCCATTTAGCCCTGTCAAGTTTTGCTTCATGAAATTTGAAACTCTTTTATCAGGTAGACTTATTTAAAATTTTGTATGCCTTAATGAATTGACCTTTTCCTTATTATTAACTGTGCCTTTGCTCTAATATTATTCTTTGTCTTGACATTTATCACACAGCCATGCTAACTTTCTTGTAATCATTGCTTCCCTCCATTTTCTTACTTTTCACTTATGCGCTATAAAGTATAATCCTCACAAAAATTCTATTTTACAGAGCTGTTGGGGCATGTCTTCTTATTTGCTCTGACAATACCTGTCTTTATTTGCATTAAATGTGATTGCTGCTATGCCTGAGTAAAAGCAATTTGATTTTCACATTTTTGTCAGTCCTACAAGTACTTTTTAATGTTTTTCATTTTTGAGATTATAGTTATATGTTTATCCTTTCCCTTTCCTTCCTGCAAACCCTCTCATATACCCCACCCCACTCTCCTTCAAATTCATGGTCTCTATTTTTCATTGTCGTTACATGCATATATATGTAATACATATGTACATACATATATATTCATAAATATAACCTGCTCAGTCTGTACAATATTCCTTGCATGTATGTTTTCACGACTGTCTGTTTGGCACTGGACAATCAGTTGGTGTGTTTTTCCCTGGGGAAGACCACCTCTCCTGCTTGTGTGTGGAGGGTTGGGGCCTTGCGGACTCTTCCCCATCCAGTTTGGCATGTTCTTTGGTGTCAGCCTTGTTTAGCTCACGTTTGGGTGGTCATGTTGATGAGACTTTATGGGTGTAGCTTCTGCTGTTACTAGAAGACACAGCAAACTCCCTGATCCTCTGGCTCTTACAATCTTTCTGGTCCCTTCTTCTCCAATGTTTCCCGAGCATTTAGGTGTGGGAGTGTTTTGTGAATGTATCCATTGGGACTGGGCTCAACCACTCTGCGTTTTTATTGGTTGTGATTTTTTTGTAGTTGTCTTCATCTGTTGCAAAGAGTAGTTTCCTTGATAAGGGGTAAAGACTGCATTTATCTGTGGCTATGAAGACAAATGTTTATAGACTGTTATGATGTCTAGGAACCCCATCAATGACCAGCATGGCATGATAACCCTGAGGGTACAGTTGTGGCACACATACTTTAGTGGTAAGCAACTGCTCTCTAATTGGACTGAAGACCCATTCAACAAGAGGGGTACCATGTGTCTTACTGGAAACCTAGCTAACTAATCAGTGCTAGTGAAGTAATACTGGAAAACTAGCTAATCAGTGCTAGTGAAGTAATACTGGAAAACTAGCTAATCAGTGCTAGTGAAGTAATACTAGAAAACTAGCTAACTAATCAGTGCTGGTGAAGTAATACTGGAAAACTAGCTAACTAATCAGTGCTGGTGAAGTAATACTGGAAAACTAGCTAACTAATCAGTGCTGGTGAAGTAATACTGGAAAACTAGCTAACTAATCAGTGCTGGTGAAGTAATACTGGAAACCTAGCTGACTAATCAGTGCTAGTGAAGTAATACTGGAAAACTAGCTGACTAATCAGTGCTAGTGAAGTAATACTGGAAAACTAGCTAACTAATCAGTGCTAGTGAAGTAATACTGGAAAACTAGCTAACTAATCAGTGCTGGTGAAGTAATACTGGAAAACTAGCTGACTAATCAGTGCTAGTGAAGTAATACTGGAAAACTAGCTAACTAATCAGTGCTAGTGAAGTAATACTGGAAAACTAGCTAACTAATCAATGCTGGTGAAGTGATGGCCTTTGGGGAATTTACAACCACTAATTTACTAATCCAACATAATCCCTAACAGCAATCTTCTTTTTCTTTCTCTTTTCCTATTTGAGATAGGGTTTCATGTATTCCAGACTATTCTGGAACTCAATATGTAGCTGAGGATGACCTTGAACTCTTGATCTTCATGTCTCAAACTCTGGTGTGCTAAGATTACAAGTGTACACCACTACACCTGGTCTATAACTCATTTTTTTAAAAGATTTATTTATTTATTATGTACACAGAAGAGGGAGCCAGATCTCATTACAGATGGTTGTGAGCCACCATGTGGTTGCTGGGAATTGAACTCAGGACCTCTGGAAGAGCAGTCAGTGCTCTTAACCTCTGAGCCATCTCTCCAGCCCCCTATAACTCATTTTAAAGCGAATGATATGAGTAGACACTTCTCCAAAGATAATAGGCAGGTGGCCACTATGAAAAGATGCCAAATATCATTAGCCATCAAGGAAATGCAAATGAAACCACAATGAGATCCAGCAAGATGCTCATCATTAAAGGCACTTGCCACTAAACCTTGGCCTGAACCTCATCCCCAGGACTCATACGATGGAGGAAGAGAACTGACTCCCCAAAGTTGTCCTCTGATTTCTACGTGCATGTAATGCCATGGTGCACACGCATGCGTACAGGTGCACACACACACACACACACACACACATACACACACACAGATGTTACTTTAAAAAACACAATGAGATGTCACTTCACACCTAATAGGATGTTTATAATAAAAAAGACATAATAACAAGTGTTGGCAAGAATTAGGAGACATTAGAATACTCATTCCCAGTTGGTGCTAATGTATAATGGTGTAGCCATTTAGGAAAACAGTTTGTCAGTTATTCAAATGTTTTAAACACCATTACCAAATGACCTAGTTTCTACTGTTAGATATATTTCTATAATGGTTAATCTTCACTGTTATGTAAATTAGTGGAGCCACTATGGAAATCAGAATGAAGGTTCCTCAAAAACTTAAAATACTACCATGAGAAGCAGCTATGGCACTCCTAGTGTGATGGTTAGTCTCAATTGCCAATTTAATGAGACCTAGAATAACCTGGGAGATGAGGCTCTGGGAATGACTGTGAGAGATTATCTTAATTAGATGAACTGAGTTGGGAAAACATTCCCTGGGTTGGGGTCTTGGGCTGTATGAAAAGGAGAAGATAAACTGACCACAAGCATTCATTGCTCTTTTCTTCCTGACTGTGGATAAAAGATAACCAGCTGCTTCAAAGTTCCTGCTGTCTTGACTTCCCTACAATAATGGAATGCACTTTGAACTGTGAGCGAAAATAAACTACCCCTTCCTTAAGTTTTTGTTTTTTGCCAGAATATTTTAGCACAGCAACATAAAATAACTAAGACATACTACAAGGATTCTAAGCACACTACATAGACAATATGCTCATCCATTTTTATCATAGAATCATTCACATTAGCCAAGATATGGGATCACTCTAGATGTCCATCAACAGAGGAATGAATAAAGAAAATATGTTATGTGTTATAACCCAATGTAGTTTATTGGACCACAAATAATAAAATTGTCATTTTTAGGAAAAAGTGTGATTTTCATGTTAAGTGAAAATAAGCCAGCCTGCCGGGCGGTGATGGCACACGCCTTTAATCCCAGCACTCGGGAGGCAGAGGCAGGTGGATCTCTGTGAGTTTGAGTCTAGCCTGGTCTACAGAGCCTGGTCTACAGAGCCAGTTCCAGGACAGCCAAGGCTACACAGATAAACACTGTCTCAAAAAAAAAAAGCCAGACTAAGACTATATATTATATTTTCTATCATATGCAGAATCTACACACACACACACACACACACACACACACACACACACACACACACAC
>CABHPP010129143.1:6795-35837 GCA_902168425.1 Peromyscus attwateri | reverse complement strand
TCTCTCTCTCTCTCTCTCTCTCTCTCTCTCTCTCTCTCTGTGTAGGGCACAGGCATGTGAGTACAGTGCCCACAAAAGCTGGAAGAGGATGTAAGATGCCCAGGAGCTAGAATTGCAGGTGGTTGTGAGCTGCCTAGTGTGGTTGCTGGGAACTGAACTCAGGCCCTCTTCAAGAGCGGTATACATGGTTCACTGGTGAACCATCTCTCCAGCCCTAAAACTGAAATTATTAATTTGAGGAAGTCACTCATGTGGCCCTGGAGAGAATGGAGGAGGGGCATACATCTACTCTGCAGTCACCATGGTGCTCAGTGACTTCCCTGTCCTCCTGGGAAGAGACTGTGCTTAAGGCCTTTGTAAATTATTTGAATACCAGGTCTTTTACATTAAAAACAACAATTAAACACAGCAAAACACCTCACCCGCTGTGTGGAATCAGTGTATCCAAGTCGACCTAAGTGTTGTGATATACAGACACTGTCAGTGATGAGTCCCAGATGTGTGTCACTAACAAGTGGGAATTAATTCAAATACGGCTTTAGTGTTCTGAAAACCTTAGTCAGTGGGGAGCCGAGTTATTGGACTTACAAAAGCTAGCAGAGAAGTACACATGACTCCACAGCCTTACACTTACTAAAACCACAAGCAATGGTTTTCTCTACTAAATATATCGGCAATGAAGATCTTTGAAAAGTTATTTGTGGGCCAAGCATGGTGGTCCATGTCTAATCACAACACTTGAGAGGCAGCGGCAGGAGAGTCGGGAGTGCATGGGCATACATACTTGGCTACAGGGCAGGCTCAGGGCCAGTCTAAACTACATGAGACCCTGCCTTCAAAAAAAAAGAAAGAATTGGAGCTGGAGAGATGGCTCAGAGATTAAGAACACTGGCTGCTCTTCCACAGGGCCTGAGTTCAATTCCCAGCAACCACATCATGGCTCACAACCACCTGTAATGAGATCTGGTGCCCTCTTCTGGCCTGTGGGCATACATGCAGGGAGAATGCTGTTAACATAAGTCTTAAAGAAAAATGTGTGTGTATTATTTGAGACAAACACCTCAGTGCCCCCTAGTGGTAGGAAGGGAATTCTGGCATAATAAGTATCCTAGGTGGAAGGGGCGTGGAGGCGGCTCAGGCTAGATGGGCAGCTTTACTCATTGACAGCAACTGCACAGAGCTTTCCTCTGTCCCTGTCCCCCTCTGCCCTGCACTTAGCCCACACCTCCCTCCTCACCACAGCAGCCTGCCTCCTCCATCCCATCCTTGTGTATTTTAAGGCTCAGGTGATGGTCACCCATGCTTTGCCTCTCTTTGATGGCACCTCCACCTGTGACTGTGACACTCTGGCTCTGAGAGCTTGTCCCTTTCCACTTTGAGCATGTCCCTCCTCTGCCCCACGCAGACTGTCCCCTTGGGTCACTGGGAAGGAACACGGTGCAAGGTCTGACTTGAGAGGTTCTGGTGCTCTGGAAAACATCGAGCCCTGGAATACTGCTGTGGCCCACACCGACAGATAGACTCATACCTCAAAATGAAACCATGAGGCAGGCATTCACACCAAAGAACAGTCATCAAACCAGAGCTAGGATCCTGCCAATGCTGGAGATTAGGCACGGGGGATGCAGGAGACTGAGAACCATCTCCTGAGTCCCATGGTTTCACCAGGCCGGGGCTGGGTTGCCTTGGGAGGTCACCTTTTTGTGTCAAAGAATCGGTGTGTGGGGGCAGATGGGCAGAGCTGGCAGGGGCTAATCCTGAAAGACAAAACTATTTTGTCCTTAGCTCTTCTGGAGTTAGGCTTTGAAAGCTGCATTAGCCAGGGCCTGGCGGTACATGCCTTTAATCCCAGGGGTCTCAGCACCAGGGAGGCAGAGAGGCCTCTTGCTCATCAAACAAGCACTTTACCACTGAGCTCCACCTGCTAATGCAGCTTGCTTTCTTTTTTTGAGACAGAGTCTCACTGTGTAGCTCTAGCTGGCCTGGAACTCAGTATGTGGACCACGCTGGTCTTGAACTCACAGAGATCCTGCTGCTTCCCAAGGGCCGGGATTAAAGATGTGTCACCATAACTAGTTTCCAGCATTAGACATTTTCAAAGCACATGGGTTTCAAGTTTCAAGTACATTTTGGTGGTGGAGGTGAACTCAGTGGCCCATTCCTCTATGACCTACCCTACTCCCTCCCAACTTCATGTCTCCCTTTTTTATAGCTCACCGATTGTGCTGACCACATACACCAGTGTGTATATCACACTGCTGAGAGTTGTCCCATTATGCCCAGAAGATAGATTCACTCTGGTCCTCCCCAACCTCTGGCTCTTACAATCTTTCCAGCCACCTTTTCTCAATGGTCCCTGAGCTTAAAGGTGATATGAGGAGGGAAAGGAATAATGGAGAGAGAGGTCTCAGTGAGAAGGGGGATGGGAGAGCAGGGTGGAGGAGGGGATCAGGAGAGGGATAACCAACACTAAGGATGTTTGAAAAAGCCATATGGAAGCCTGGTTTTTTTTTTTTTTTTGTTTTGTTTTGTTTTTTCAAGACAGGGTTTCTCTGTGTAGCTTTGTGCTTTTTCCTGGAACTCACTTGGTAGCCCAGGCTGGCCTCAAACTCACAGAGATCCGCCTGCCTCTGCCTCCCAAGTGCTGGGATTAAAGGCGTGTGCCACCACCGCCTGCTGGAAGCCTGTTTTATAAGCTTCCTAACTATATATGGTGGCATATGCCTTTATTTTTAAAGATTTATTTATTCATGTATATGGGTACTTTGTCTGCATGCATATCTGCACACCAGAAGAAGGTATCAGGCAGTTGGGAGCTCCCATGTGGATGCTGGGAATTGAACTCAGGACCTATCGGAAGAGCAGTGAGTGCTCTTAACCACTGAGCCATCTCTCCAGCCCCTGGCACGTGACTTTAATCTCAGCGCTTGAGAGGTAAAGGTAGGCAGATCTCTGTGAATTCGAGACCAACCTAGTCTACTTAGTGAATTCCAGGCCAGCCAGAGCTACAAAGTGAGACCCTGACTCAAAATAAACAAACAAAAAACAAACATACATACATTCATAAAAGAGTTTAATTGAAGTTACCTTACACAGAGGATAAGAAGCCGTATGTTGCCAAATAAAAAGCCCTGTGCCAGGTATGGGATACCTTCCCTTCAGGTATATCTTTAGGGGTGTCCTGGGACCCCCAACACAATACAGCATGTTCCCACTGCTCTTGGTTGTCCACCAGAACTTGATGGTGAGACTATTGTGGAGGACACCACACACTTTGGCCACAGGACATGGAGTCGATACTGACCAGGAAGCACCCTCCTTACTGGCTAGCTGCCACAGTACCAGAAGGCGCTAGGCAGGCTGCCAGGGGGTGGAGGAGTAGCAATTAGCAGTCTGACCCGGCTGTGAACCCTGGGAGCCGCACTAATGACCAGTGTGGTAAGATATGTCAATGGGTATACAATAGCGGCAGGCATGGTCTGGGATGACCAACCACTTTATTAGGTTTACGGCCTGTCACAGGAAGAAACACAGGCCGGGGTACTGTAAATTTTTCCAAGAATCCGTGGTTGGGGAGCTCACATACCCCAGGGGTGAACCCACTGCTACTGTTCTGCTGCATGGACAGAGCATCAAAGTGCCCTCTCTATTTGTATCTCTACATCCACGCATCAGTTCAGCTCAGACCTCATCGGAGACGTGTCTTTGTGAGGCAGACATTGGAGATCCTCAGGCCTCTGTGTGTGCCACCATGCCCAGCTTTTATTTATTCACTTTGTGTGTGTGCATGTGGACGTGTGAGGAGGGCAATGCTTTCTTCTACCCAGTCGACCCCAGGGATCCGACTTGGGTGGCCAGGCTTGGTGGCAGGCATTGTCACCCTCTGAGCCATACCACTGGCCCCATTTGTTTTTTTTTTTTTTTTTTTTAAATCTTTTTCTCCTTTTGCTTTTTTGTCTTTTTGGGGGGCCCCACCAGCCAGCTCCCAAATAAACCACACATGGAGGCTTATTCTTATATTTTTGGTTGTGAGCCTAGCCTTTAATGGCTGAGGCCTCTCTCTAGCCCAAGGTTTATTCTTAATTATAAATGCCCAACTTTAGCTTGGTTTATTCTAGCCAGTTTTTCTTAACTTTAAATTAACCCATCTACCTTTTCTTACTTCTGTATGTCTTACTTTCACTCTTACTCTGTGGCTGGCTGTGTGGCTGTGTGGCTGGCCCCTAGCATCCTCCTCTCCTTGTTCTCTTGCTCTTTCTTCTCTTCCCAGATCTCTCCTTCTATTTATTCTCTCTGCCTGCCAGCCCACCTATCCTTTCTCCTGCCTTCCTATTGGCCATTCAGCTCTTCATTAGACCATCAGGTGTTTTAGACAGGCACAGGAACACAGCTTCACAGAGTTAAACAAATGCAACATAAAATAATGCAACACATCTTTGTATCATTAAACAAATGTCCCACAGCATAAACAAATGTAACACATCTTAAAATACTATTCTACAACACCCTTTAGCTTCTATAAACATCTAGAATGTAAATAGTTCAGGCTTTGCTGGCCAGCCTCTATCCAAGCTACTCTTCTGCCTTTGTGTAAATAAAATCATGGACAGGATTGAAAGAGTAAATATGGCCATGTTCTAATTAAGCTTGATCAAAACAGTGGTCAGCTTTACCTATGCTCTTCATGGTCAAAGCCTAGTGGCCATAAAGTAAGAGAAAAGAGAGCAAGAGGGAGTCACACTAAGTTCTAAGGCCTTGGCCTGGAAGTGGCAATACACCTTCCCTTCCTTCAGAGGTTATTTACATACCTGACCACATTTTGTCACTAGGGGGCGCGGAAATCCAGACTAGCTGCATGCCTGCAGTCCATAAACTCCCGGTAGGGGGCAGTTTCCTATGCAGAAATTTTGGTGACTCTCATTATGTCTGAATCTGCTTGAATCTTAGAAAACGGTGTGCTGGATAAATGGCAACATTAATAAATTATTTCCCAACTAGTAGCAAATAATGGGGCAAAGACCATCAACAGATGTCACTGTGTGCCATTTGCTGAAGAATAAAATGTGATCTTGAAACATTTCTCCACGTGGGTGTGGTGCCCAGGTCTGTAATCCTAGTGCTTGGGAGGCGGAGGCTGGGAGATCACGGGTTCAAAGACAGACTCCATTACATAACAAGTTTGGGTCCAGCCTGGACATGAGACGCTGCCTCAGAAAAGCCAAAACCAATTTCTCCACAGGTTAGTTAATACAAGAGAAGAGGGGGTCTCTTGCACAGTGCAGACCTCTGGTAATCAATGTTGATCACATGATCATACAAATTATCACCCAAAATAAGACAAGATGTTTGTGCCTCCTGAGGGGATGGAATAGGGGCAAACCACTCATATCCCTTAAAAAGTATCATCATTGACACACACACACCGGATGTGAGATTTATTACTGAACGTGACTTAGGGTTTAGGACAGCACAGGGGAGCCTTCAGGAGTGCAGGACCTAAGACCTGTCCAGGGGACCACAACTGGGAATATATTTGATTCCACAGCCACTAGCTACTATGTCTTCAAATTCATCTGCATTAAACTTGGGGAAGCCCCATTTCCTTGAGATGTGGATCTAGTGGCCAAGGAACTTGAGCTTGGTTCTATGCAGGGTCTCAATCATGTGTTCCTTATTCTGTAGTTTGGTGTGGATGGACATGATGACTTGGCCACTGTGCCCTGGGGCCTCCGAAAGGCACCCTGTATACCCATGGGACTAGGGACTGGGGACAATACTGAGATCAGAGACCTGAATAGTCACCAGAAAATTGTCTCCAAGGCTTCTCAGAGCAATCTATATAGGCAACAGGCCCATGCATTCCCAAGAAGGCTGCCATTTGCAGCCACCACATACAAGCCTGATAGTCTTTCCAAAAATGTTTAACAGATATCTAAACCCGAGGAAACAAACTGATTATATAGATTTT
Organism: Peromyscus attwateri; assembly: GCA_902168425.1. Classification (NCBI taxonomy): domain Eukaryota; kingdom Metazoa; phylum Chordata; class Mammalia; order Rodentia; family Cricetidae; genus Peromyscus; species Peromyscus attwateri. The sequence goes on along the minus strand of CABHPP010129143.1, from coordinate 29,869 downwards.
CGTCTATCTTTTTTCATGACAGCTGGCTTTGCCTTTTCTCTTCTTTTTATTTATTTTTTAAAGATTTGATTTTTATTTATTTATTTATTTTCTGAGACAGAATCTTTGTGTAGTCCTGACTGTCCTGGAATGAGCTCTGTAGAACAGGCTGGGCTTGAACTCACAACAATCTGCCTGCCTCTGTCTCCTGAGTGCTGGAATTAAAGACGTGCGCCACCACCGGGCAGATTTGTGTGTATGTATGTATGTATGTATGTATGTATGTATGTATGTATGTGGGTGTTTTGTCTGCATACATGTCTGCACACCAGAAGAGGGCATGAATCCCACTGGACTAGTTATAGATGGCTGTGAGCTGCCATGTGAGTGCTGGGAATTGAATTAAAGACCTCCGGAAGAGCAGTTAGTGAACTTAACCACTGAGCTATCCCTCCAGCCCAGCTCAATGCCTTTTTTTACTAGCACTAAAAAGAAAACCAATACAAGGTCTGATCCTTGATCTTGAATTGGGGGTGAACACCTCTAAGTGAAATTTGGAGGACAACTGGAGAATCTGAATATGTAAAGTAATGCATCCCGTGGACTAATAAAGGCTGGTGAGATAGGTCAGCAGGTTCAAGTGTTTGCATGCAACCCGGATGACTCCAGTTCAATCCCTGGAACCCACTCTTCCCACCAGATGGAAGAGAGAGGATGACCAAAATCTGGGGATTACAGCCAGACAGCACCCAGAACAAGAGCCAGGTGTGGCCGTGTGCACCATCTGTCCCAGCATGAGGAGGGAGGTGGAGGCAGGTGGATCTCCATGAGTTCCAGGCCAAACTGGTCTACATTGTGAGACTCTGTCTCAGACAAACAAACAAAAAGAGAGTGGAACTGGAGAGATGGCTCAGTGGTTAAGAGCACTGACTGCTCTTGCAGAGGTCCTGAGTTCAATTCCCACATGTCAGCTCACAACTGTCTGTAACTCTAGTTCCAGGGGATCTGACACCCTCCTCTGACCTCTGCAGGCACCAGGCACAAAAGAGGTGCACAGGCATGCATACAGACAAAACACCCATACAAATAAAACCTTTTTTTAAAAAGATTTATTTATTTATTATGTATACAGTGTTCTGTCTGCACATATCCCTGCAGGCCAGAAGAGGGCACCAGATCTCATTACAGATGGTTGTGAACCACCATGTGGTTGCTGGGAAATGAACTCAGGACCTTTGGAAGAACAAGTAGTGCTCTTAACCACTGAGCCATCTCTCCGGCCCACAAATAAAACTTTTAAAAAGGGTGGTGGCGCATGCCTTTAATCCCAGCACTCAGAAGGCAGATACAGGTGGATTTCTTTGCATTGGAGGCCAGCCTGGTCTACAGAGTGAGTTCCAGGACAGGATCCAAAGCTACAGAGAAACCCTGTCTCAAAAAACCAAGAAAAAACCAACCAACCAACCAACCAAAAAACCCCAGTTTCCTGTGTCAGCTTTCCAAGGGTGACAGGCAGATAGATAGGTACAACTCCTGTACTAAAAAAAAAAAAAAAAAATTTAAAGTCAGAATTGTACTTTTTAAAAAGACAAAGTTTTATTATATAGACTGTAATTTTTTTTTTCTTCCAAGACAGGGCTTCTTTGTGTAGCCAGCCCAGGCTGGCTTCAAACTTAAAGAGATCCACCTGCCTCTGCCTCCCTCCAAGTGCTGGGGCTAAAGGCGTGCACCACCACCACTCGCTCTAGACTGAAATTTTTATTCCTTTTCCTCAGGAAAAAAACACAAAAATTGTTGTTTTGCATTTTAGGGGGTAACGTCTTCTGGCCCAAGCTCGTCTTGAACTTACTATGTAACTTGTTTCACTGAGCATCAATCTGTGAGGCTCAGTCACCTCCTTATCACCTATCAAAACTGCTTCCCATTTTAAGCCTGAATATTGCTTTTATAGATATACCTGTTTGTCCCTTGACGGACACGGGGGTTTCTGCCTTTGTAGTAATGCTGAGAGCCACTGTTCTTTTTAAAAGGATGTCTTTGACGTTTCATTATGTGTTGTTGGGGGGGGGGGTATGTGCACGTGTGTGCAGGCACTCTAGCTCCGAGGTGCTGGAGCTCTTTGGAGCTGGGTTACAGGTGAGTTGACTGGTGTGGGTGCTGGGAACTGAACTCAGGCTCTCTGCAGGAGCTGTGCTCATCCATAATCACTGTGCCATCTCTCTAGTCTTCGTTCTTCGATGGACAAAGGCAGAGATGAGGTCTGTGTTTACTTTCTTTCTGGAGGAACTGACAAACTGCTTTCTGAGCCCTTGTACCACTTACATTTCCACCAGCCATGCCTGGGGGCTTCCAACTGCTCCACATCCTTGCCAACGTTTGCGCAACATTTTTTTTTTTGACGCGTTTTAATCTTTTGCTTTAAATATATTTTGCTAGAACTTTTAAGCTGCAGATTCAGGCTAATTCCAAATGTGGAAAATATATATCATATAAACTATAAAGTCCTTGTTGGCCAAACAGGCAATCAAAACAGATTTACCTTCTGTTGGAGAAAGCAAGCCTTCATTTTGTTTCTACAAACAAACAAACAAACAAAGCTGTGCCATGCATTTGCTCAGTCTACCGGTTTTCTTTTTCTTGTAGCCCTGGACATTGAACCAAGGACTTGAAAATGGCAGACAAGTGCTCAACCACTGAGCCCAAGCCCCAGTCTACAGTCTTTAAAAACAAAACTGTTCAAGTTGTCTCTTTATTTGGCAACCTGGACTCTGAAGACTGCATTTTATTATCCAAGACTTGCAGGACTTCTCTTTTTGATGTGGGAGGACAGAGGTGGAGGAAAACTCTACCAAAGGTTCTCCAAAACTGGTGAGGAGGGGTGGGGATGCAGAGACGGCTCGGTGGTTAAGAGTGCTTGCTGCTCTTGTGGAGGACCCAGGTTCAGCTCCCAGCACCCACACAGCAGCTCACAACTGTTATTATTCCTAGCCACTCAGCAGTCAGGCAAAATGCTTAGTCACTCCAGGACCTTACGTCCTATGTAATCAGTGCACAGAGTGGTCATGTAATCTATGCGCACACATGGAGTAGCTACATAAGCCCATATATGCATGTGTGAGGTGACCTATAAAAGTAGGCTCTACCCGTTCTCCCTCTCTCTGTCTCTGTCTCTGTCTCTCTCTGTCTCTCTCTCTCTCCAGGTAGCATGTGCCCCCCCCCCCCCCTGCACCTTTCTTTTTCGTAGGCCTACTCACCTCCTCCACCCTTTCCCTTCCCTAATAAAAACCTTTTTTTTTTCCCCCCAGACAGGGTTTCTCTGTGTAGTTTTGGTGCTTGTCCTGGAACTCACTCTGTAGACCAGGCTGGCCTCGAACTCACAGAGATTCGCCTGGCTCTGCCTCCTGAGTGCAGGGATTAAAGGCGTGCGCCACCACGGCTTGGCAAGAAAAACTCTTATAGTGGATTCCATTGTACCTCGTGCTTTCTTGTGCCTGGTAAATAACATCGCTGAATAAATAACAACAACCATCCTTAATTGCTGTTCCAGGGGAATCCATGACCCTCTTTGGGACTTGGTGGGACCCAGGCATGCTATGGTACAGATACATGCATGCAGACAAACTCATACACATACAAAACAAATGTTTAAAAACAAACCCTATAACACTTGGGGCAGGGAATGTAGCTCAGCTGATGAGAGCACTTGCCTAGCCACGTGAAGCCCTGGGATCGATCCCCAGTCCCACACAGCCAGTTGGGTAGCATGTGCTTGTAATTGCAGCACCTGGGATCAGTACTCAGTACATCCTTGGCTACATATTAGTTCAAGGTCAGCCTGGGCAACAGGAGACCTTTCAAAACACCAAAAGACCCACACCAGGTGCTTCCACAGAATCTTCAAGGCTGTGTGTTGAAATCGTGCTCTGAGCACGGATGGGAGTGCATGCCAATAATCCCATCACTTTTGAAGTAGAGGAGCAGGATCAGGAGCTCAAGGCCAGTTTGGGATACACGAGGCTCTGTCATTAAAAAAACAAAAAACAAGGTGGACTGTGGTGGCACACGCCTTTAATCGAAGCACACGGGAGGCAGAGCCAGGCGGATCTCTGTGAGTTTAAGACCAGCCTGGTCTACAGAGTGAGTTCCAGGACAGCCAAGGCTACACAGAGAAACACTGACTTGAAAAATCAAAAAAACAAAACAAAAGCCAAAAAAAAAAAAACAAAAAAAAACCCCAAACAAACAAACCCTAAAACAAAAACAAAACCATAAGCTAGCGGTGGTGGTGTCACATGCCTTTATACTCAGCACTCAGGAGGCAGAGATAGGATCTCTGTGAGTTCGAGGCCAGCCTGGTCTACAGAGCGAGTTCCAGGACAGGCTCTAAAGCTACAGAGAGAAACCCTGTCTTGAAAAACCAACCAACCAACCAACCAACCAACCAACCAACCAACCAACCAACCAAATTAAGAGGTGGGAGTGTGGGAGGGATAGCTCAGCTGTTAAGGGTACTTGTGTTAGTATTCTGATCGGCCCCTTGAAATCCCACCGCTTGGCTCTGCCCTGTGTCCTGAAGTAAAAGCCTCATTCTAAAGAAAAACTCTCTCTCTTCGGCTTTTCCTCCCACAAGGTACACACCCTTGACTTTTCTCTCTCTTCTTCTCTCTCCTCTTTCTGCCCTTCTTTCCTTCATCTCTCTATTATAACAAACTCTCCAGGTGGATGCAGTGTCTGGGTTGTGAATTACAGGCCTCTGCTGCTGCTGCCTTGCCTGCAGGTTGTGCATTTGCCCAGCCTGCCGCTGTATCTACCCAGCATGCTTCCCTGCACACTCAGGATACCCTTGGGGGTCCCCCCAGCACAGTAATTCATAACATTGGTGCCCAACATCACCAGGCAACCCCATTGCTTTCTCCTGCCCACCGGTAGTCTGAGGAGCTCTGGGATCCTGTACCACTTGCCATTTTTCAGGCTGGAACACTGACGGACTCTTCACCCTACCGAATTGGTAAGATTCCTCCCTCCCCTTCTGGCCATGTCCCCCGCGTCTTGTTTTGCTTGCTGGTACCATGTGTCTTCCAGGCTCTAAGCCCCTAGGCCCCCAACCCTATGCCACAGCATATAGAGACGGCTTGTGCCCACTCAAGTTCACAGCCGATAGCCTTTGCCTGGCGTTCCCCAGCTGCCTCTCTCAGGCTCGAGCTGTCTGGGCAGGGCAGAAGTCCAGTTGCGACCTGCCATTTGTTCCTCCGTGGCCGCTCACGTGGGCGGGGCCCAGAGAGGTATACGCTCCCGCTCCCCTCCGGGGCAACAGCGGAACCACATTCAGGTGGTATCATCATATTAAGATTTTAAAATTTCAGATCTTAACATTAATACAGTTCTGATATACTTAGGGTCACAAGGCTCAAGATTTTAAATTTTCCTTGGCTACTCATTACCTGCTTTTCCACGATATGGATTTCAGTACTGATTGATGATACTAATTTACTAAAACTTTTATTTTTTTTATCACTTGTCTATTCCTAAGGATGGTAATTTTTCTCTCTCCTGGTCTTGGGACTCCTGCTCTTCCCAATTATTAAGACCATGGGCCAAAAGGCTCCAAATAAATTCATAAATTTTAACTCTCATCTCTAGTCTATATCTCAGCAGGCTGGCAGAAACATCGAAGCAGCAGTTGTGGACCACAACCTGCAGCCCTTTCCCTGCTACAGACCTCAGCAGAGACTCTTGTCTGTGTGATGTGGACCAGCCCAGCCAAACGTAATTGTTGCCTGCCTCTACAGCCAGGTCAGATGACCACATGCCTGGGTTCCCTCCTTACCTTTAACTAGCCGGAGTCCTCCTGACCATCTGTGCCCTGTTTCAGTTTGAAGCAGCTATGGAGAATATGTCGTCCTGTGCTCCCTGTTCCCAGGACAGGCTGGAGGGCTAGGTTAGGGATGGAGACCCTGGCATACAGTCCACCAAGAGGGTCCTTGTCCTTTTCTCAGAGTTGGGCTGTACCCTGACTCCCAAGCCCCTTTTCTCTTGTTCTCATTCAGCCTTGGGATCTTTCTCCGTCACTTTTCTTTGCCTTCTCAGGAGACAGCTTAACAAATAATTATTTCTATATAAGTCATTCAGGATTATAATCTGATTGTACTCAAAAGATCAGAACTACAGCCACAGGGTCTTAAGAATGGTAATAGATTCAGATATCACTGCCAACAGCTTAAAGAATGTCTCTCCTTACTCAAGGTCTATTCAGGCTTAAGAATGTGAACATCCCTGTTCTTGCTAACTTCATTAGGCTGTAACTAACTGGGAAACCTGTATATTCAGATTTAAGTCATATATATATATATATATGCTCTCAAAGTTATAAATACATCTAACAGATTTTGTTCTCCCAGTCCTCAAACACCTGTAGAGATTTGAGAATATGGCATTTAATATAAAAGCCTTTTTATGATAAAGAGACATGTCAGCTCCTGGCAGCATCCTGTATCTCCTCCAAGATAGATGGTCGCAGAAGAACTTCCACCCAGAAGCTTATGGCAAGGCTGGCCATGCAGCAAAAAGCTGAGATCCTGTCCAGACTTGAATAAGTGGAACAATGGAGGACCAATTGCCCCATACTGCAAAGTCAAGGTGGGTCAGTCTTCCTAAATTTCTACTCCACAGAAAAAATCTGTCAGACCTGGGCCTATCAGCTGAACAAGTGCTGCCTTTGGGGCTTCTGTTCCCCAACGATCACAGAGACTTGGGATTGTTGCCTAGGTAGCTGAAAAGCTGCCTTACTTCTTAAATTTATCCTTCTTAGATCTGATGATGTTTGATGACTAGGGTATCAGTTTAATAGCCCCATCCCATATACACATATATACACACACGTATATATACATATATATGTATATATACACATACACACACACACATACACACACACACACACACACACACGCTCTCTCCAATTACAGACAGGTATGCCTCATTCACAGACTTCATGGTACAGGATAGACCAGTTTCAGATATAACTCCAGAGGTTCAAAGTTTCAATAATGATAAATGTGACTTTGATAAACTGATAGAACATTGACTACAAAGAGTTCTTAAGAGTCCTTAAATGGATTTTTAACCCTTTTGCCATGATGTAAATCCATTCCAGCTGTCTTACAGACACCTACAGGCTCCTGGGAAAAGTTTTGCTACTGCATCAAGAAATCTGGTCTGATGAAAACTAACACTCTCCAGAGCCCATTTCTGACGCCACCTATTTTTCGAGCATATTTTGCAGATTCATTGTTCCCACCTGACCTCCAGAGAAATAGCAAATGCCATGACTTATGTACTCCTGATTTGGAATGCCATTTCCCAAGCTCCTGGAACACCACTGCTGCAACCTGCCTCCTCAGCTCCCTCAAGGAACGTTCCTGAGATCTCCCACTGTGTGTGACTACTGGTTCCCCCCTCCCCTCCCCTCCCCACATCACCCCTTGTCAGTCTGAAGTAGCCTGGAGAATTCAGTGCCCTTGCTTGCTCCCCGACCTGCTCCTGCCTCTCAAGTGCTTCAGCTGCTTTTCTTCCAGAAGTGAAATGATCCCATGATGAACAGTGTTAATTGTCAATTTGACAGGTTGTAAAATCATCTAGAATCAAGCATCACGCCCCAGAGGGATGATCTAGGCCGGGTCAGCCTCTGGGCCCGCCTGTGTGTGACTGCCCTAATTAGGTTAAACTGAGGTAGAAAGACTCACACTGACAGTGGGTGGTACCATTTCCTAGGCTTGGTGCCTGACTGTATAAAAAGGAGAGAGCTGAGCACAAGCATCCACTGCTCTGCCTCCTTCAAGCTCCTGCTGCTCTGACTTCTCCGCCCTGATGGACACTGAGCTGACACAAACCCTGTCCCCCTAGAGCTTGCTTTGGTCAGGGAATTTTTATCACCACAGGAAAAAAAATGAAGACTTCCCTCTTCAGAACCACCTTTAGTGAGGTGTGGTTAATAACAAATTAAGGATTTCTGCAAAATCTGCATCAAGTTTCAACCTTTATGCAATCTATTTTTAATGTTTCTATTATTTATTTTTATGTCGTGTGTGTGTGTGTGTGTGTGTGTGTGTGTGTGTGTGTGCATGCCACAGAGACCCTGGAGCTAGCTAGCTACAGGCTCAAGACTGTTAGGAGAAACAAGTGTGACCACCATGTCATCTTTCTGGTCCTGATTTTTTTTTCCCTCTTGAGACAGGGTTTCTATGTGTAGCCCTGGCTGTCCTGGCACTTGCTCTGCAGACCAGGCTTGCCTCGAACTCAGAGATTCGCCTCCCTCTGTCTCCCGAGTGCTGGGATTTGAGACACGTGCCACCATTGCCTGGCTGACTTCTTTTTCTTAATTTAAAGATTCATTTGTTTTTATTTAATGTGTATGAGTGTTTTGCCTGCATATGTATACGTGCACTGTGTTGTAAGTGTGCACCATATATGTGCCTGATGGCCTTAAAGGCCAGAAGAGGGCATGGGTTCCCTGGAACTGGAATTACAGATGGTTGTGAGCCACTGTGTGGGTGCTGGGAACCAAACTCAGGTCCTCTGCTATGGCAAGAGCTCTTAACCACCAAGCCATCTCTCCAGCCCCAGGGGTTTATTATTTTTAATTGTGTGTGTGTGTGTGTGCCTGAGCATGTAAGCACAGGTGCCCATTGAGGTCAGACCCATCTGATCCCCCTGGGGCTGCTGGAGTTACAGGCATTGGGGCTGCCCTATGTAGGTATTGGGAATTGAACTCCGGTCCTCTGGAAGAGCAGTAAGTGCTCTTAATCACTAAGCCATCTCCAGCCCCTGATGTTTTTAATATAAAAGTAACATTTTGAGTGATATATTATGGAGGAGAAAATAAAAATTCCAAACAAGAGAATATTTCTAGGATCTTACACTGCTAGTAACTGCAGCTGATTATACTCACCCATACTCACTCTTCTAGAAGCCTTAGCAATTCTGAAGTCCCAAAGCACAAATCTCTTGGACTGGTAAGCAGACCCTATTAGAAAGACATCAATACAGTCTCTCTACTTGTTGTCTGGGAAGAACTTTAGGTTCAAAGTTAAATGTACATTTTAAAACACTCTTGTGTAGCGGGACATGTACACATGCCTGTACTTCAGCATTTCAGAGGCAGAGGCAGGAGGATCACTGCCCAGTCACGGCAAGTCTGGTCTAAGTTTCCCATGGGCCAGAGCTATAACAGAGAGAGATCCTATGTCAGAACAAAACAAAACAAAATCAAACACCAAACCAACAACAAAATATGAACAGTCAACTTTCCCCTATCTGGAGGAAAAAAATCCATCCTTTTGTTGGAGCTGCACCTGGTTTCCCTAGTCTGTAATCCAAGCTCCTGGGAAAGCTGAAGCAGGAAGGTCACAAATTCAAGGGCAGGCTGGGAACTCAGCCCGACCCTGTCTCAAAATGGTTGAGGATGTACTTCTGTGGTATGGCGCTTGCTAGAATGCTTGAGGCACTGGGTTTGAGCCTCAGTAGTACAAAAAAGGGGGATGTAAATACCACTTTCAGATGCAAGAGTGCGTAACAGCGTGGGCTGGGAGTGCAGTTTAGCTGGCAGTGTCTAGCATGCACAAAACCCTGGGTTCCATCCCATCCCTGAATCTGGGAAGCAAAGACAAGAGGATCGGAAGTTTAAAGTAAACTTTGGTGAGCCAGATGGTAGGTAGCGGTGCTCGCCTTTAATCTCAGCACTCAGGAGAAGAGGCAGGTGGATCTCTGTGAGTTCCTGGTCTACATAATGAGTTCTAGGACAGCCAGGGATATACAGAAAGACCCCGTCTTGGGATGGAGTGGAAGAGTAATCTTTGGTTTCACACTTAGTTCAAGGCCAGCATGGGCAAAAAGAATAATAATACATATTATTTTGTCCAGCCTCAGGACACATGCGGGAAAGTCAGGCAGTCTGGTTTCCGGTCTGAACTACACTGCCACAAAGCCCTGACTTCCTCCTTAGTGACTAGGGCTTCTAGGGACAGGGGACAGAAAGGAGGAGGGAAGGTCATGTGTCTTCCCACAACAACCTACTTTTATTTAATGTGTTCGATACCAATATAGTAGTGGAAGGTCCCACACGAAAACAAGACATCCATACTGTACATATTTAGATCACGCTATCTCTGGTGTCATTCAACTGAGCTTCTAACACATTCTCGGGAATTTTAATTTCTGGGAAGAATTACACACAAACAAGTAATGTCCTCAAAGATAAAAGTGGAGATGGAAGCATATGTCTCCAGACTTTGCAGAGTCAGGCCGAGAAACGGGGGTGGGGGGTGGGGGGGGTGGGGGGTGGGGGGGTGGGGGGTGGTGGTGGTGGTGGTGGTGGTGGAGGTAGAAATAAAACAGCGACGTATCATTTTCAAATGTCACATTTAATGTTCTCACCACTGTACTTCAAATCTACATTGTACAAAGTGACCAGAAAGTGTGCCACGGTAACTGACCAACCTCTGAGATTGTACCTTTCATACCAGTGTCTTCTCGGGCTCTTTTGATACTAAACACGTTTCTCATTCAAGTGAATTGAAATGCTTCAGTTGGGTTGATTCTCAGGAGCCTCATAAAAAAAAACAAAAACAAAAACAAAAACAAAGATATTGCACCATCTTTGTTTAGTAATTCAATGTTTGTTTCTTTCACAGCAAATAATTACTTCATTGAAGTTAAAACTTCCAAACATAACTTAATAGTCTTCAAATTCAGCTCAGATCACTCAAGATGAAAATACTCTGCTAAATACAGATAACTTACAATAACTTTAACAGTTAATTGTCCATAACACACACCAAGCTTTTTCCTAGACCAGTTTTAAGACGATCCATTAGTACTCGTTGTACAGGTGAAAAACGCTCTTCCATTTTCTTGTCTTTTTATTTTTAATATAAAAGTTGGAAGGGACATTCAAGTTTCAAGTCTCCACATTGAACTTAAAAAAAAAAATAGTCATCATCAGCGTGTGGAGGTAAACAAGCCAAGTTGTGTAACTCCAGGAGGTAGAGGCCTTCGATTGGTGATCTATTTACATATGCACAGAGTTCAGTGTTCCAGCAGGAAAAAGAATTTGTCAGAAAGTAATAAGCTATTTACTACTGTGACATTTCAAGACTCCCACAGCTTTGCCTAAGGACACAAACACATTTGACATGATTCCCTATGTGCCTTTGTGGCTTTAATTTTTTTTTTTTTAATTTCTTTTTGTCTTTTATTTATTATTTTTCACTGTCCAGTGCAGGAAAAGTCTCACAGAATTTCACAGACTAAAATGTGCAAGCTAGCTCTCTCTATACAGCAGTGTTGGGATTCTTTTGAAATTAGCCCAGAAATGAATTATTTACACACATGAAAGATGCATGCTTGGGTCTTTTTTTTTTTTATGTAAGAAAGAGCAGAAAAACTTCTAATAAAAATAGATTAAATATATATATATTTATATATATTTATACTGGGTAAGGAAAACAGGGTTAGTCTCTCCTAGTCAGATTCAGTCTCTCTACGTACGACATTGGAGTTCACACAGTACACATCAGCATCGCGGCTCTAATGAGAAGCCAGTTACAGGGCGTGGTCATTAGGTGACATGCCCTCCCGCCCCTCCCCCACCTGCAGCCACGATCAGCTCACGTGGCTCCATGATTGGTCACAGGCAAGCTTTCTAGACTCTTTAGTTTTAGAAAACCCTAAATTTTTAGGAATGGCTCAAATATCAAAATGTATGACTGTCCTCTGCATGTGTGTGTGTGTGTACATGTGAACAATCTCACTTCATTAAAAAAAGAAAAGAAAAGAAAACATAAACCCCAAACGCCCAAATTTGGTTCAGTTCCCGTTTGTTCTGAGGCGAGCCATGACAGCTGCACTAATTCTTTAACCATGTGCAGCTCTGGGTAAAATATTTTTTTTTCTTCTAAAAGCACAACCACTTTACAAGATTAAAAGTCTAGTAACATTTCTAAATATTATTCATATCATACAAGTAGTGGTTGTTAATTTAAAACTTCATTAGTAAAATTACAGTACAAGCATGATTAACCCTCCAGAATTGCAAATCCCAGACTCCAGTGAAAGCTACATTACATCTTCAGTAGTACAGTGTCCTCCACTGTCACTCCCACACCAGAGGAGAGGGTGGCATCTCAGACGGCTGAGCGACGGTGGAACTGCAAGGAAAGGGAGACCCCAGAATCAGCGCACCTCAGAGGGTGAGAGGGCGGCTCCGCCCCCCGCCCAGGAACCCCCACTGGGGGGCCTGTGCAGAGCACTGCTGCCTGCATCTTCTGTTTCTGTTGCTTTACCTTCTACATGGAGTTGGTTGCAAACCATTCAGAGATCTGTTATCCAGAGTGAGGCAGTAACCTTCAGTGGTTTACACAGGGACAGGAGAGGGCAGTGTTAGTGGGGAGTGGGAAGGATCCTGCCATCTACCTCAGAGTAATGTGGAAAATATATGTACAGTGCTTTCCATGGGAGCCTACTTCGTGATGTAAGGTAAATGGTAGTTCTTATAAACAACATTATCCATATTCAGTCAGGAAAATCCCCTTAAGAAGTACCTCTCAAAATAATGTCAGCAAGTGGGATGCTATGTGAAGGGGCCAGTGAGCCTTCTCTCAGAGACATTCCTGGTGCAGACGAGCCAGAGTCCAGCAATTGTTATCACAGACCTAGTATTAGTTAGTTCCTGAGTCTAGGGTTGCTAATTAGAAAGGAATGGTAATCACTTTCCCTCCCAGAGCCCAGGAGAACAATGATCAGCACCTGGAAGGTGCTAGAATACCTAATCACCTGGGCCACTGACTCTTCTGGGAAAATATTAAACCAAGTACTTTAAAACCACAGAAAAGGGGGGGGGGGGGGGGGGGGGAAGAGGGGGGGGTTTCTTGGGTGTAAAAAATGAAAGAAAATTTTTTCTTAATAAAAAAAGGGGGAAAAAAAAAAGAAAAAAACCACAGAAAAGTCAAAATGTAAGTTAATGCCATCTTTCTATGTGGGAAAAATGGAAGGGATGAAAGACAACTGATTTACTAATTTATACACAATTCTTGGATTTGGTCCGACAGCCTCAAGACAGGGAAGGCCCTACTTCAATGTGGGCAAAGGACAAAGTAGGGAGAGGGTGAAAAGGAAAGGAGAAAGGTCAGGGGTAGGGGTAGGGGTGGGGTTGGGACGGGGGACTCAAACTCAAATCCACCCTTTGTCCTGTGTCATGAAACTGGACCCAGATCTGCTTGCAGGTCTCCTTTGCTACCTGGCTTCATATTCATATTTGCCAACAGAGGGCACAGGAGGGCGCTGCAGGCTGGAGCATCAGGCAGCAGCTTCCAGTCCTGCTTCTGACCTTGTCCACTCAAGCTCTCTGTAAGTTTCTCTGCGTCTTTCTGGCCACCTTGGTACATTTCCTCCTCACTTGCGTGTAGATGCAGACCCGCTCCAAAAAGGCTCCTGGGGAGGGGACCTCTGAGTTCAATTTCTTCCTTGTTTTTTCTCTGTTGGTTCATACGGGGTTGCTGTCCTTCGAATTTACTACTTCAAACCCCCCAACTGCCCACCTCCAAAGCCACTTTTATGCTCTTTAGAAAGTAGATGTCTTCTCCTGGCTAGCGATCCCTAGATTTTTTGTTTGTTTGTTTGTTTGTTTGTTTTGTTTTTCAAGGCAAGGTTTCTCTGTAGCTTTGGAGCCTGTCCTGGAACTCATGCTGTAGACCAGGTTGGCCTCGAACTCACAGAGATTCGCCTGGCTCTGTCTCCCAAGTGCTGGGATGAAAGGTGTGCACCACCACTGCTGACCGGCTAGCAATCCCTAGTACTGAAATCTCCCCACATTGTTAAAGTGTTTTCTGTCTTTCCACTGGAAACAAGCCAAGAGAGACAACCAGAATGAAGCTTGCTGGAATCCAAAGTGGACTTATAGCTCTCTGACAAGCATCCCAGCTGCCCCTTGAGATAGGAGTCATCTACCTGTTTGCCCCTCCCCCCAGGCCCCCAACCAACCCATCCAACCCTAGGCTTGTTCACTAGGGAGGCTGAGGCAGGAAGATGAACAGGAGAGCAGCCTAGGCTACAGGGTATGAGACAATGTCTCAAAGAAACAAACAATGAAACAAGACAAAACATGTAAACATACAATAAACCAATAGGGAGTCAGGCCTGGATCACAGTGCTGAGGCAGGAGGATCTCAAGAACAAGGCTAGCTTAGGATCATCTGGTGAAAACCCAGACCAAACAAGCAAACAAACAAACAAATGATGAAGATCAAGCCCACTCCGAGCGCCCTTGGCTGCATTATCAAGAAGACAGGAAGGCGGCAGCACTGAGGTGATAGCTCAGTCAGTGCGCCGCCCCCACAACTGAGCAGCATAGTTCTCTGGGAAAAAACAAAACTGCTAACCTCACCTTGGGAGTCAGCCCCAGGATGAAGAAGGAGGCTTCCTGACATTTATAACATCATCTTCCTATTGAACTTTTTTTTTGAGCTGTGGTCTCATGTAGCCTAGGCTTGAACTCACTATGTAGCCCAGGCTGGCCTTGAACTCTCTTCTTCACTCCACTTCTTAAATGCTGGGATGACAAGCATGTGATACCATGCCCAGCTTCTGTTGAACTTTTAAAAATCTGTATTATTAAAAAAACAAAACAAAACAAAAAAACAAACCCAAAACAGCCAAGCAGTAGTGGCACACACAACTTTAACCCCAGCACTTGGAAGGCAGAGGCAGGTGGATCTCTGTGAGTTTGAGGACAACCTGGTCTACAAACTTTGTACCAGAACAGCCAGAGCTGTTACACAGAGAAACCCTGCCTCAAAAAACAAACAAAACAAAAAGCACAAACAACAAACAAACAAAGAAGAAACAGGGCCGGCAAGATGGCTCAGCAAGAACAGTGCTTGCCACCAACCCCGATGACCTGGGTTTGAGTCCAGAGTCCACATAGTTCACGCAGAGAGAACTGACTCCCACATACATACACACGTGAAAACAAATAGTTAAAAAAAAACCCTTAACACCAGAAATATGCTGAGTAACAAACAAAATACAGCCCCGTTCCTTTGATTCTGGGATGTGAGAGATGTGCAGACATAGTTACCTAATAAAGCTCTTAAAGGCAGCAGACTGCGGGTTGATGCAGAGAGGCACTCTGTTTCCTTTCTGCTGTTCCAAAATGAACTGGTGGATAATTTCTGTGGAGAAAACAAACCCTGTCCACTCCACTGCCAAACGCAGGCTGGAAGTGTGGATTCCCAGCTAAGGCAGCCAGCATCTGAACACAGCGGCCTGCTGTGTAAGTTAAATCACACACACACACCCTCTATCAGTCCCAATCAAGTTCTCCTTTTCTGAAGCCAAAATGATGGTTGTTGCTAAAAACAGACAAAAACTTCCCCGCAGGCTCTGCACAGGCTGGAAGCTGCACCATTGGGAGAGCGTGTACGGTGCTATAGGGGAAGTCTTTTTTTTTTTTTTTTCCTCCCAGAGCTGAGGACCGAACCCAGGGCCTTGCACTTGCTAGGTAAGCGCTCTACCACTGAGCTAAATCCCCAACCCCGGGAAGTCTTCTAAACTCAAGATCACCTCAACCTCGACCACAGCGAGGATCCTCAGCATAACGTTATGAGTAAATTATCCAATTCCCTTCTCTCATCACCATTCTCTTTAGCGGACTTCTACTTTTTTGAAAAGAAGTCAAATGTTATATAAAGAAGTCCAATAGGTTTTATTTAATGAAGTGACACTGTGGATACAGATACAATATATTTTGAGCCACAGGCATTATGACTCGGAATAGAAACCCAGTTTCCCTTCCTCTGGCTAATCTTCCCCTGGAAATAATGCTGACTCGCCATTCTCTCCACACACACTGCTCTGCACAGACAGCTACATGCAAAGCTGAAAAAGACAGCGGGCAGCTTTGGGAAGGCCCCGACTCTGGATCTCCACTATGTAATCAAAGACGTCACCGGTGACTGTGTCTGACTGGATGTCAAAAGGCACTCACCTTTAACCTGTCGGACAGAGCTGAGGTTCTTCTCAAAGGTGTCATCAAATTTGGGGTTGGTGACAGGCTCAAAGTCACTGGTATAGACCCTTCCCGTCGAGGTGGAGAAGCAGCACTTACACATACATGTGTGGTACCTCAGCCTCCCTTCATCTAGGTAGGGGTGGGCTAAGGCATCCTTAGCGGATATTCTTTTTGACTGAAATCAAATTTAGAGACCAGCACATCAACACTACAGATGAACACGGCTGTCCGTGTAGAATCTTTCACAAGACAGAGTTACATTACACAGCTTATACATGAGATATAGAACATTCTGGGCAAAGGGGGACAACTGAATTTAGGGCTGGGTGACAGGAGAGTGAGTAGACTTAGAATAACAGCTGTCACTTTGAAATGTCGGTCAACTAAAAATCTGGAAAGCTCTTACCTTGAAACAGATGTACACAGGGCCCCAAATGACAAATACCATGACATTTAAATATGTAATGCTTTGCACTTTAGACAACAGGCCCCACTTTGAAGAAGTCAGCACAGGAGATAGGATCATGCTGGCAATTTTAGAAAGCTGCTTAGAACTTCTATTCTCTCTGAACACAGATTGACAGGGCAAAGCACACCCAAAAGCTGTAGGGTTAGCAGAGGGGGCGGCGTGAATGCGAGGCTGAGACCAGAAGCTGCAGCCTGTCTCCTGGCCTTTGGGGCCTTTCAATCAGAACAGTTAATACACCAGAGCATCAGGCTTATTGACCCATAAACCTTCAACTCCAGCAGAAAGTTGAAGAAAAAAATCATCCATCGTCAGTGTTCAGTGGACTATGAAGGGGAAGTGGATCTTACAGGACTCAAGGATGGGCTTAACGGGAGACAGAGTGAAAATGACACCCTGCCCTGATTCTAGGATGTGCTGCACTTCACACAACCTCAGGTTTTCAGGTCTCACTAGCCCAAGGTCTCATGTGAGGTGGCTTTAGACTCACCCTGTGACTAAAGAGGACCCTAACACCCCAACTTCACCCTGTATGTGAAGCTGGGTTTACAGGTATACATCATCATGCCTGGTTCACACCCAACTATTTTTGCCCCTAATTTCTGTCTCTCTCTCTGACAAAGACCTGCCCGTCCTGGAACTCTTATCAGGCTGGCCTTGAACCCACAGAGATCTGCCTGCAAAGTGCTGGAATTAAAGGCATGTGCAACCACACCCAGCCCCCCTAATTTTTCTTGTGGTCCTGTCTGCAGATAGTTATGTGGATCTGATTATTACATGAGAAAGATGTTCTCTTCTTACCACAGACCAAGGTAACCTTACTATCCATAATTTTGTGGGTTTTTAAAAAAATTCTTTAAATACCTATTGTATTTTGTATTTAGTTATTTCTTTGTATCTTATCAAGTACACTTTGTTTTTAAATGTTTCCATTTGAATCTTTGTTGACAATAATTACTGGCACAGATATGAATAACAACTAATCTTTGAATGAATGAACAAATAAACAATAGACATCACAATGCAGTCTGTAGTACATGTCCAGAAGAGCCAAGTCTAGAAAGGAGGTTGAGAAAAGTCACAGCCTCAACCCAAAGAGTAAATATTTCTGTATGCCATACAATGGGTGATTTTTCAAACAATTAACTCCCCCAGCCCGATTTAATTTGGTGTCAAGTCCAAGATCATAAGAACAGTAATGTCTCCTAGATCTTTCTCTAAGTTTTGCTTAAATCTAAGCATCAACACTCAATGTCCGTGTAATGAGTTAGCATGGGCAACATAAAACAGGGCCGAAGTCTGTCCTTCCAGTCATTATTTACATTGCCAGTCCAGTCAAAGCCAGGATGCTTCTTAGAATACTATTTTAAAATTTATTTAATAAATATTTTTATAGGGCTGGAGCAATGGCTTAGCAATTAAGAGTACTTGTTGCTCTAGCAGATGACCAGGATTCAGATTCCAGCACCCACCTGGTAGCTCACGAACATCTGTAACTCCAGTTCAGGGGATCTGATTCCCTGTTCTGACTTTGGGAGCACCAGGCACACACGTGGTGCACAGATACAGATGCAGGCACAACATTCAAGCACAAAGGGACAGAAATAAAAAATATAAAAGTAAACACTACTTACTGGATCAAAGACCAGCATCCTGCAGAGCAGGTGAACAGCTTCATGTGTGGCCTGGCTGGACAGGGTGTAGAGTACAGGAAGAGATGGCTGTGAAAAGGGAAAGAAATTCAAACAGTTAGGCTTTCAGGTAGTATGTGTGGCTATGGAATATAGTCAATTGATAGCAAAAAAATCAGCCAGCTCAAAGAGATGTTGTGAGCCAGGTGTGCTGGCACACACCTTTCACCCCAGCACTCAGGAGACAAAGGCAGGTGGATCTCTGTGAGTTTGAGGCCAGCCTGGTCTACAGAGTGACTGTCAAGCCAGCCAGGGGTACACAGTGAAACCTTGTCTCAGAACAGCTTCAAAAAAAAAAAAAAAAAAGGCCGGGCATGGTAGTGCACGCCTTTAAACCCAGAACTGGGGAGGCAGAGGCAGGCGGATCTCTATGAGTTCAAGGCCAGCTTGGTCTAAAGATCGAGTTCCAGGACAGGCTCCAAAGCTACACAGAGAAACCCTGTTTTGAAAAACAAAAACAGGGGGCTGGAGAGATGACTCAGGGGTTAAGAGCACTGGCTGCTCTTCCAAAGGTCCTGAGTTCAATTCCTAGCAACCACATGGTGGCTCACAACCATCTATAATGAGATCTGGTGCCCTCTTCTGGCCTGCAGGCATACATGTAGGCAGAACACTGTATACATAATAAATAAATAAATCTTAAAAAAAAAACAACAAAAAAAAAAACAAAACAAAAAACCAAAATAAAACAACAACAACAACAACAAAAGAAAAAGATGAGAAATAGATGAATGAGTATAAACATGTTCAAACTCAAAGGGACTGCTTTTGATCCCGTTGGTCAGTCTTCAGAAGGGACAATTCTCACTGACTTTCAGCAGCGTGCCTGGTCAGAGTACAGCAGCACAATAGGTCGGGGTACAAAAAATCATGACAAATGAAAACTGATCCAATAAATAAGGGAAGACCAAACATGCTTCAGGATGGAGAAAGATAAAAAGTTTAGACCACGTCCTCACGGGTGTGCTCTTGCTACGGTGGCTTCTGCCTGGCTGTACAAGTGTCCATGGCAGGTGCTCCTTTAGTTCCCATCCAACTATCAAAAGGTTTAGACTCTGGCTGGCACCAAAGGGCCTGTGATTGAGTCAGCACATTAACTGAGGATACATGGTGCACACTGGATATGAGGACGTACATAAAGAAACCTTACCAGAACCAACTCTCCATTACCCTCTGAGTCTGTCGAATGTCAGGTGTGGTCCCTACAGGAGACAGGACTGTGTCTGCTAAGCTAAGCTTTCCCCATCTAAGATGCTGAGTTGTAAAAAAGACCATACAATAAAAATGCTATATAGTAGTTTTGCCTGCCAAGGACCCCTGACTTGTAGTGAACCATTCTTCCACTCTCAGGATAGATTCATAGTCTAAATCCCTGAACAGGCAATGAGATGGCCAGGCCCAACACACCCCACCCATTCCTCCCTTATCTGCTTTATCATTTAGAATAAGAAAGCTGGCCACTCACTTTTTTCAGCCTGCTATGTCTATAGATCTCCTGCCTCAACTTCCAAGTGCTGGGATTACACATTAGCAACACCACGCTTAGTTAAGAAACTTTTGTTTTTAAGAGACAACTCTCAGGGCTTGGTTCCTGACCCGGCTTTTTACGGAAAAACCAAAAACCAAAAACTACTGTCTACAAAATCCTGTGCAAGCTCAGCTTGGAGGGTGATCACTCCATACCTCCAAGTGCCTATGGGTCAGCCAAAGCCTACACCAACTTTGATGTCGAGAGGGATGCTCTGAACCTTGAGTCGGCTGTCAAGACCAAATGAATTGATGAGGTCATCATCATCAACATTCTGACTAACCACAGCAACGTACATAGACAAGACACTGTCTTCACCTATCAGCGCTGAAGTCAGCCTTATCTGGCCACCTGGAGACAGTGATTTTTGGACCTACTGAAGACACCTACCCAGTACAATGCTTCTGCACTGAAAAACCTCTGTAAAGGGGCTGGGGACTGACTGAGGACTTCCTCACCGAGATCATCTGTTCAAGAACCAACCAGGAGCTGCAGACGATCAACAGACTGTATTAAGAGACATACAAGACCATTCTGGAGAAGGACATCATTTCCAACACATCTGGCAACTTCTGCAAACTGACTGTTGCCCTTGCAAAGGGCAGAAGAGCAGAAGACGGTTCAGTCAATGACAACAAACTGATTGACCAGGATGCTTGGGAGCTTTACGATGCTGGGATGATGACAAATGGAACCTATACTTCCAAGTGGATGAGCATCAGGACCAACACCATTGTGTGCCACCTCTAGAAAATGTTTGAAAGGTACAAGAGCTACAGCCCTTATGACGTACTGGAGAGCATCAAGAAGGATGTCAAAGGAGACCTAGAAAATGCCTTTCTGAACCTGGTCCAGTGCATTCAGAACAAGTCACCACACTTTGCTCATCGGCTATATGACTCCATGAAGGGCAAGGGGCATCGCAACAAGGTCCTGATTAAAATCATGGTCTCCCGAAGCCAAGTGAACATGCTGATAATCAGTCTTGAATTCAAGAGGAAGTACGGCAAGCCCCTGTACTACTACATTTAGCAAGACACCAAGGGTAACACTGTACTTGTGTGGTGGAGACAGCTGAAGGGCACAGCAGAGTGGAACACCCACAAGTGGCCTGACCTGTGCCCCCACCTAACAATCTAGAGAATCAACTTGCTACAAATGGAACCCTGAGTTTTCCCCGTGAAGATGACAAGAGAGACCCATCCCCCATCTTAGCTGCCTTAGTTAGCATTGTCTAGCTTTCCCTTTATTCTCTCCTTCATGCCAAAGAAATGAACATTCCGGGCAGCTGGATGTGCCCTCTGTGATGTGAGACACTTCGCCTCTTGTGTACTGTGTCATGAATAAATCACTTTTACTTTAGAAACAAGAAAGGAAGGAAGGAAGATAGACCAACGGATTGACTTAATTTTCAGAATCGGGCTTATAACTTAAAACATATTATCTAATTTCTGCAATCCTTCATCTTCCATGGACAAAAGAATCAATAGTGGTAATAACAGTATTTTTATGAGTAGAATATAAAAGGTATTATGACAAGTCTCAGAACATATTCATAGCAAACTTCTATTACTGCTAGAAATTACTACTAACAAAATAACTAATTTTTGCCGGGCAGTGGTGGCGCACGCCTTTAATCCCAGGACTCGGGAGGCAGAGGCAGGAGCATCTCTGTGAGTTCGAGGCCAGCCTGGTCTCCAAAGCGAGTTCCAGGAAAGGCGCAAAGCTACACAGAGAAACCCTGTCTCGAAAAACCAAAAACAAAAAAACCAAAAAAACAAAAAACTAATTTTTTCTTAGCTTGGGGTAGTTGGTAAAAAGAGTTTAAATAAGAACTACTTAAAAGCTTAGTGTGATTTTAAAAACTTAGTGTGATGGCTAGTGTTGGTTGTCAATTTCAAACACCTAAGAAGAAAGAGGCTCAACTGAGGGGCTGTCTCCACCAGACTGGCCTGTAAGCATGTTTGTGGCATTTTCTTGATTGTTGACTGATGTGGGAGGACACTAATTTTATTATTACTTTGTGTGTGTGTAGGTGTGTGGGTGGGTGCTGGTGCCAAAGCATATTGTGCAGATGTTAGGGAACAACTTTTAGGAGTGAGTTTTCTCTTTCCACCATATGGGTTCTGGAGACTGAAAGCAGGCCATCAGGGTTGGAGGCCAGCATGTTACCAATCTTACCAGCCAGAGAAACTATTTTTATCCCTATTTTATTGAAGAATGAAACTGAGGCTCACAGAGGTTAAGTAATTTGCCCAAGGTCATAGAATGAGTTACTAGATCCTTCTACAATGTGCCTACAGATAGCATTGTACAACTCACGGGACACCATTCAACCTGCTGTGTAAGGTGGTAAGCCCGAGATTGACACCACAGCCTGCATTCTTCTTCAGTACAGCCCAGGGAAAAAGAAACTGAGCATGCATACCCCAAGCCAAACCCTGAGTCAACTAAACATCACGCATTCTGTGGAAGAGCCAAACACATAAAACTACACAAGCTACACAGTGTATCCTGGGGACCAAACTAATTTTTGAAGCAGGGTACACAAACCGGGAGTAGTAGCATGCCCCAATAATCCCAGCACTGCAGAGGCACAAGAGGAGGCCAGACTCTGTTTCAAAAACCTCAAATAACAACATAAGAAAATCCACAAAATGAAAAACAAGGAACCAAAAACTAAAAGAACAGGAAAACAATGCTGTGAAAATCTTCTACACTTACCTACATACCAAATAAGCTTGTCTGCAGTTGTGTCTTCTAACCTTAGCTGTGAGAAGTCAGGACACTAATGGCGATCGCTTCAGTGAAGCTGCTAGCACGCTAACAAGTGACTGTGTATCGTGAGGTGGAGATGGAGGGATAGGAGGAGGGGAAGACTTATACAAGGAGCTTCAAGAGCCTGTGAACGTCACTCAGAACTCAGGGATGGTATACAGGTCAATTAGCAAATGCAGATCAAAGCCAATTCCCATGCTGGAGGGAAAAAACCAGAACCATTTACGCTATAGTCAGTTGCATACAGTAGGTACAGCAAATCTACCGGCCCAAGAGATGCTCCAGCACTGCTGAAGCCTCGCTCCTAAAGCTTCAGCTCTAGAATGTGAAAGTGCAACCACCTCTGGGCCGAGGGTCTCCTAACTCTCACCCTACCAATCTGAATATTCTGATGTCAAGACTAACATTGCTGTGGTGCTCCCCTCAGACCACCAGAAAACCTGGTGAGTAAAACCTTAACCTTCAGGAGGTACCCCTCACAAAGAGGTCAAGTCATGTAGAAGAAAGGATTCTGATAGAATTCATATAACTTGAATTCATTTAACTTGAGCTTATTTAACTTAAAATAA
>CABHPP010129142.1:31126-46542 GCA_902168425.1 Peromyscus attwateri | reverse complement strand
TTGTAAAATAAAATAAAATAAATTAAAAAAAAAACAAAAAAAACCAAAAAACAAAACAAAAAAAAACCCAAACAAACATGTGCTTTATTCCCTGCCTTGAACACTTGTGCTGAAATCATTTACCACATTATGGTAGCAGAGAGACTGAAATCTAGATGCTCAATAGAAGGCTCAACAGAGGTTCAGGCTTGCTAGCTGATGATGCAGAAGACATTCCAATCACAGGACATCATCTGTGGCTCAGAGGGCCTTACAGTGACAGCTATGAAATAATCTTTTTCCAAATTTATTATTATGAATTATTAGCTTTATTCATTAATTGATCTCAAGTTCCTGGAGACTTTCAAGATGAGGTTGTCATGAAGAAGCAGGCATTTTAAACTCACAGTCAGTAAACTTAGCAAAAAGTTTAGGATCTGAAACTGATTAGCAGTGTTAACTTGAGAAAAATCTTTAAACCTCTGGTCCCTTGCCTACAATATGCATAGAATCCTCATTTCATGGGTTGTATGAAAATTAATTAAGGGGTATGTAGTATCTGGAAGTAGTCCATAGATCACATTTGTAATTAAAGCTAAGATTTCATTATTCTTTTGGAAATAATTGCCATTTTTGTCATTAGGAATAAAAATGCAGGTTCAGGAAAGAAGCTAAGACACAATTACCCTTCGGAATGAGCTTCATTAGGAGAGGGGCCCAGAAGAACAAGACTAGGCCTTCAGGTCAAGGGCAGAGCTTCATTAGGACAGAGAGAGAGAGGTTCAGTAAGCAGGGGAGCATTAGCTGAGAGAAGCACCATGTGCAGCATGATGGCAAGTGGGGAAAAGAGGCTTCCAATCTCCTGAACAAACTGGGTTTCTGATTCATGGATTTTCCGGGGGGAAAGTGATAGGAAGTAGTACACCATGCGACTTATTCTAACCTAGCCTATGTGCCAAAGGGCATGGATGCAGGCAATACAAAGGATGATGGACTTTTCTTGATGATGGAAGGGGAAGAGTTTCTGCTTGCTTTTCCGGCTGTGACCTGCTTGTTCTGGGAGCAGACTGAAGAGAGCCTGTGCCCTAATTTCTCCCCAGCTGCAGTGTCTGGTTTTAGAGTGGCTTTGTCTTAAAGAAAAAGGATTTATGATCTGGATGTAGAGTTTTAGACTTACAGAGCACTGCACTGTGTCTTACAATCTGACTTGACTTTCTGGTTCTATAAGTCATGGGGCATAAATCAATGAGAAAATCTTTCCCAACTCAAACTTTGGTGACCCTGTTGTGAATGTATAATACTACACCAACTGAAGCTGGGACATAAGAGATGGCATTGCTGCTGTTTCTGGCTTGGGAATGACTGTCCCCAAGTGGTCAAACTTTTTAATATGACAACATAGTAACTATTCTGGTAGCAAAAACATGATTTATGCTCAGAAAAATTTAATTTGGGAATAAAGTAAAGGAAAGTAAATATTACAAGAACTTTAAGAACATGCTGGATAACCATCAGTTTGTAGAACCTTTTTCACTGTCAAACCCTGAGCCTTTACCCAGTGAATAAATCAGACCATCTTGGTGTCAACACAGGTACAAATCACACATTGGTAAGATATCAGATATTTATGTCATTTCTCAGTAATTCTACATAACATATTTATTAGTCACAGGAGTAAGTAACTAACTTTGCTGAAGAAATGTTTGGCAGACAGGACCTTAGTCAAGCATTCAAAATTAGCATAATCAAAACTGGAACAAATAAAATCTACAAGAGCTGAGACTCACAGACAAGAAAAAACTCACTTCAGTGACTATTTTAGATACCAGAATGGAAGGCAGTTGGGAAGACACAGTAGACACCTAGGGTGAGAGACTTACCTGAAATGTATTGAGTGACCAGTGTGTAAGATATCAGAGCTGTAAAAGTCAAGAGAAGACCGAAAGACCCTTTAAGAGAAGGATACCACCTGGGCTTGGCAGCTAAATGAGATGTATAATCTTGATTTAGATGCTTTCTAGTAAAATTAATTAGTGACAAAAATTGGATAGGGTTTAAGAGTTAGTTAGAAAGTATTAGTCTGTAACATGAATCTTAAATGGTCTTATTAATAAAATCAATCCTGATGCCAGTTGTTGGGGTGAATGCTGGAAGATTAGTGAAGCAGAACAAGCCACAGTCACCTCACCTCGCCATTTCCTCAGCTGATCCTGTTTCCTCAGACTGGAAGCTTCTGAGTCCTCATCCAAATGAAGCTCAGCTAACTGCTGCTCTAAAGCCTAAAAGCTTAACCAGCCTAGTTCCTGGTTTTCATGCCTTATATACCTTTCTGCTTTCTGTCCTCACTTCCTGGGATTAAAGAATCACTTCTTGGGATTAAAGGCATGAGTCACCATGCCTGGCTGTTTCCAGTGTGGCTTTAAACTCACAGAGATCTGGATGGATCTCTGCCTCCCAAGTGATAGGATTAAAGGCATGTGTGCCACCATTTTCCGGCCTCTATATCTAGTGGCTGTTCTGTTCTCTGACCACAGATAAGTTTATTAGGGTCCCAAAATATTTTGGGGAACATAATACCAACACATTAGTCACCATCCTCATTCCTGGGACAAAGTACCTGGCATAAGAAAGTTTAGGTAGGAATCATTGTTTTTGTACTCACACGGTATGAGGGAGATTACTCCATAGTGTAAGTCACAGTGTTGAGAATTTGAAGCACCTGGTTACATTGCATCTATAGTCAGGAAATAGACAGCATGAACATTGCTGTTCAGCTTGCTTTAACCTTTTAATTCTGTTCATGACTCCAGCCCATGGAATGGTGCTGCTCACAGTCATAGTGGGTCTTTGCTGCTCACTTAAAACATTCCTGGAAACACCCTCATAGATACATGTAGCTGAATTTTTTTCTGGTCCTGCCTAGCCCCATTGTACCCTGCAGCTGCTTATAAAATAATCACTCAGAAGCTTATATTAATTAAAATTGCTCAGCCATATTATTGACTAGCTCTTACACTTAAATTAACCCATAATTCTCATTTATGTTTAGCCACATGGTTTGGTACCTTTTCTCAGTTATGCCTTCACATCTTGCTTCCTCTGTGTCTGGTTGGCAACTCCTGACTCAGTCCTCCTCTTCCCAGATTTCTCCTCTCTGCTTATCCCACCTATCTATATTTCCTGCCTGGCTACTGGCCAATCAGCATTTTATTTATCAACCAAATCAGAGCAACACACATTCACAACATACAGAGCAACAGCACCCATCAGACACACCCAAAGGTGTGTTTCCATCATGATGCCAAATTCCATCCAACTGAATGATTATTGAACAGTAGAAGGCATAGTATCTCTTTATTTATAACAAGAGGTAATGTAACAACCATGTCCTTAATGTGACAATGCATTGTGTCAGCCTATAATTCTCAAATGTTTCAGAAAAACGCAGTTATTAGTACTATTTTTCAAAGTTAACATTGCTTTATAATTACTTCAAATGTAAAAGAAGAAATAAGTGGCACTGAGCCAGCTCATCTCTCTCTGCATCTCTCTATCCATGTGTCCATCAAACTGTCTCTATGAAGAAGCTGAGCCTACAAGGTTTGGAAGACATGGAAGACATGCCTAACTCTGTGTGTAAGAGCTCCCATGCTAGCTCCTCCTGTAGCTCAATGCTTTCTGATAAATCCTGGGAACTCCACTGGTCTTAGGAGGGATAAACATCAGTCAAATTGTAACATTTTCTGATCCACTTTGCAGTGCTAAGACTATGAGAGCCAAGCAAAGCCATCTGAAAAATTGTCGAAGGAGCCCATAAATTTCACTAAAAGAAATCTAAGTTCCTTTGGCATTCTGTTATTTTTCCCCCATGGCATTTTAACAATTATAAAACCCAATTTCTTTATCATGAAAATTGGTACAAATATCAGAACCATAGTTTAATTGCGTTGCTTAAAGAACACAGGAGGTGATGGGTTAAAAATATACTACAGGCTGGGAATGTTGCTTGGGCGAAAAACACTAACTTAGCATGTATGAGGTCTGGGGTTCAGTCCTGAGCACTGGAGGGGTGGATCTGCTGTACATCTTAACCTATTATATGGCATTACATAATGCTACAATCTACTCAGATATGGATGATATTTATAATTATGGTATAAATTAGAATAATATGATATTCCTTCCTTGTGGATGTGTTAACTCCTAATCTTGTATGTTGTTTGCTTATTGAAAATGTGAGGCTGTGATTAGAAACTGTTTTCAGTTTTTCTTGATCTTTGATCTGTGCCCCTGGCCTTATACTTATGCAGCATTTTTGTACTGGGATGCTGCACTCAACCCCATCTCTTATTTTGACCAAGGGATGCTAACAAACACAGCCCAAACAGAAGTTTGAAATTTTCCCTTCTCTTCACTACAAAGGAGTGCCCAGTTCAGCCTAGTGCCAGCAGGAGGAGATGAGAGAGTTGTAGAATAACCAACTTTCCCATCATGGTTGTTAAGATTAGCTGACACAGGGTAGAACTTTAGGCAGAAAGTTGACCATTGGGTATAGGGCTGAACCCAGAGAAATGAAAGACTAGCTGATTTCATGAACAATTGTTGTTCCAAGTCTATAAATAACTCATGACTTTCAGTAAGGAATACCCTTACCCTGTGAAGTAATGGGAAATGTTCCACAACTTGAAAATAACACTAGAGTTTTCAAAACAACATTTCCATCTGCCTCTACCAGGTTCAATATTCACTTAGAATCTCCTGTTCACAGAGCAGCGCTGCATTACCTTTCAGAAAGAATAGACTCAGGAAATAAGGTAGAAACTACTAAGAAATTGAAGTATTGACTTCACTTCAACTCCCTACACTTCTTCACACATCTCTAGGGTTCTGTATGGAAATACAGAGTTAAACACATGCCCCAGGCTGCTCTTTGTGTGTGAAAACATTTCAGCCATTTCAGAAGAGTTCTCTGGCTGTAGGAGCTAAGATGGCTTTCATTTGGGCTTGGATATAAGTAGAGATTCAATTGGAAACATGGCAATTGTATACTACAATTAATTATAATGTTGCTCTTGCCTTTAATAACATGCATTTTAGCATTTCTTAAGCAACTGAAATTACAACAAACTGATTCTTTTAAATCTCCCTTCTAAATTTGTGAGGTAATCTTGCCAAAAACACCTCTTCATCCATTTCCCTGGGCGTTTTGGGTAATGCTATCTTCCTGGCAGCAAAATGGATGTGTTTTTCTAGAGCATAAAATGTAACATTAACTTTTAAACCATCTCCTCTGTAATGGATTTCGAATGGGCATGTTGCAAGGGGAATCAGCAATGCTGTAGTCCTCCTTTTGAAAGCAAAGAAACCTTATTTGAAGAGAGCAGAAAGTGGAGCTGGTATGCAGGCCAGGTTCCAATTTCTGGCAACTGCATTCGGCAGAAAGAATGAGACATGACTGAACCTCCATAGATTTCTTTACTCACCTGCTCTTGATTAACACTCATGGAATTAAAGAATAAGAAGCTTGTATAGCAAATAACAAGATTGTGTGTGTGTGTGTGTGTGTGTGTGTGTGTGTGTGTGTGTGTGTGCTCATGCACATGTTCACAGGTACTACTGTGGTGGCCAGAGGTCTATATTGAATATCATTTGATATATTTCTCCATCATTTTAGAACAGGGTCTCTCACTGAATCTGGAGCTCCCTTGTTGACTAGACTGGCCAGAGAACCCCAAGGATGCTTCTGTCTCTGCCTCCCACTCATAGGGTCTACAGATGCACATTGCCATATCTGAGCTAGTCCCCATTCCTCAAGATCATTTATTTTAAAAACACACCCTATAGTAAGCATGGTGCAATTTAGATCTAATCTAAATCTAGAAGATCTAAGAAGCAGGATGGCTTTGCTTGGCACAGTCATCCACAAGCTGGAGAACTCTTCTGTGATATTTTACTTGCTTGACTAGTGTCTGTTCTTTATGTATTGTTAGAGAAAAAAAACATGTGTGATACATATTGAGAGGAAAAATATGGAGATAACAGTATTTATAATCTCATCTTGTGATGATATAGACCCAGGATTCTAATTATCCTTGTCTGAAGTTATGAAGATGTGTTTGGAAGTGAATCTTTACCACATGAAAGCATTCACTGGTCCACTAAGTACTTGTATAATTGGCCTCCACTCAATCATCCATTTCCACTTAACTTTTCCACTCATCCATCATGTCTGTGTGAATCATCTCTAATTGATTTCCAAATGTCGCATCTGGCAATACACTATAAATACTAAGCTAATCAATCACGAAGCAGAACTGCAAATCTCTCATCATTGTGTGAAGTAGTTCATGCATCCTTGATAGCAATATTGAAAAATTACTCAAATCTTACACAGAGATGTTGTCAATAACTTATTTGAAAAATGGAGAGAGAATAAAGAATGAGAGGAAAGGAAAGAGAGAGAGAAAGAGACAAGGTGATGGGCGATAAAGCACTAAAACTGTCAAAAATTTAGCAAAGTCTCTGGAATATTTTAACACAAAACTATTTTTGTTTCTTTTTTAAACTGGCATATTTATGATTAAGCTAAACAAAGTGAGTATTAAGTGAAGTTCACATATGTTTTAGTTATGAGATATACAGAAAATATGCAGATATTTCAGCATGTGATACACAGTGTTATGAATATCTAGAGTGTTTTTTTCTAATTCTTAGCAAGCATATAAGAAAAGAATGTATTTTCATATTGAGTTTTATTTTTCCAGCTTTGTTCTTCTTCTTTACAGTGAAATTGTGCTCTGTGGTTGCATTTAATTTGTGGCCCAATGTGGTTTACCTTCAGATAGATGTCTTCTAGATATTTTGGATATAATGGTACACAATGGACACATGTATACCTGTGTATATCTACATGTGCATGTATTTCCAGTTTCCTGAAAGGAGATAAAACACTAGATTTTCTGGAGCTTTCCTATCAGAGTTAGATGCAGCCCATCCCTCCTCAGCTCTACTACAGTGATTCAAGTTCAATATAGTGAGGACAAAGAGATACAGAGCCATGATTGCTGTTCAGAGGCACCTATAATTTCTAGATACTAGATACTAAATATGTAGAAGTAGAGAAAGAATAGCGGAACCTGATAGAATTGATGGAATTGCACTCTGAATGAATATTTAGTGATAACGAGTCAATGATTAATTTTTTTTTTTTTTTACTAAATGGAAGGACCTATTGAAAGTTACTTGTCTGTGAAGGGAACACAGACAGAAAATCAGATGAGAGGATAATTTAAAAACTATATGACAGAAAAAGTTATTCACCTAATATTTCTGTCATTGAGGGAAACCTTACTCTTTAAAATATATAATATATAGTATACATATAACAGCTCTTATGTATATGTATTTAATTACACATATTTTTTGCCAAGTACATACTAATGATAGAGTATTTCTGTCTCATAGAATCTACACAGTACCAAGCTGTCTCTTTTCTTTGATGGCTACAAATAATTATAACCATTTGGGAACATCTTAAAGGAATAGAGTTGAATGGGCTTGTAAGATGATTATATATTTTTAATCATACTAGGGCAACCTCTGTTGACTATTGTAGTCAATGTTAGGATGCCACAAGGTCTAGGTCAAAGTTCTCTCTTTCTATGTTAGCTTTTGAGTAGTCAACATAATAGATCACAGTAATCAATTGGTCTCTCACATTGATACTTATTGTTCTAAATACTTTTGTCCTTGTTACTTATTGATTTGATAGAAAAGAACAACAACAACAACACAAATAATACTCCCATGGTACATATATACATGGCCAGCCTGGAAAATTCTAGAACTTGCACAGCAGAGGACAGGGCCAAAGGTGGGTAGGTACTCAAGAGACACTTTAATCAAGCAGGAACAGGCATGCTCAAGAAGCGGAGCCATAACCATGTGTAGTAGAGCCTGACATATAGCCAAGGGAATGATGCAAATGTACCCAGTACCCAGTACCCATAAGGGAAGGTGGGAGGAAGGAAAATGTATCTTTGCAGCCAGACTCTAGAATACAGCGAGAAGCAGATGGCCAGCATCAGGGTGCACAGTCAGCACCATGGCAACAATGATGGGACAGAGATGGCAAAGGTTAAGCAAAGCCCTATTACAATGGTCCCTTGTAATCACATTGGAATAAACTCTGGCTCTGAGTTGAATAATCTTGCTCTAAAATCTCCATCATGGTATTTACCAATAGTGTATCTGGAATAAGATACCTTACTTCCTCCTCTAAGAAATAGATCAATGTCAGCTCTTTACTTACTTGAATATTAAAAGAAGAAATGTATGCAAAGCACACAGTATAGAAATTTATGTCTGAATTACAATATGGGTCTTAATCTCCTTTAATTCCTTCTTGCCCTTACTTTGGAGCAGAAAATAGAGATGATTTTGACACATAGAGTGGGGAATACCACATGATTTTAAGTGAACTGAAGCTCAGACGGGAGAGGTGAGAAATGTGGAGGCTGGGACATCAGTCCCAACAGTTACTTTGCGCTGGCAGATTGATTTTCTGAAGAGAAAGATTTTTAATTGAATTCCCTTTGCACCTGTTCCTCCACCCAGGCTCCTGTTGTATGGAACTCTAAAATAGCTATTATCACCATTTGTTACAAAGCTGATACAGAATAATGGAGCATGTCTCCAGAGAAATTACATAAGCAAATTCCTTAATTTTTCAGAATTATTCAGAGTCCAGAAGGGGATTCCACATGCTTCCCTTTTTTTTTTTTTTTTTTTGGCCGATGTTGGACAATTAGGTTTCTGGTTCAAGCATACATTTGTAGACATCAGTGGGGTTAAGAATGGTCAATGAGGCGACGCTTGGGTTGCAATAATGAGAAAACAACATTTCTAACACTATTCTTTTTTAATTTAGGTATAGTGCTTGCATATGAAATTACATTTTCCTTCATCCTCACCTAGATATCTAAATGTATGGTTTGGGCGACAGTCGGGGATGATGGGTATGGTACACACAAGAAGACATAGGACACTCTTACTGACAGCGATAGAGCATGGAAGGAATTTCCAAAGAGCGGAACCAGAATACATATGATCTATGGTGGGATACTTGGTGGACTTGGAATTTCCTCTAATTCACTTCTTGATGTGGGTGACTCTCATAGTGATACACACAGAAATTTCCGTAAGTATTCTGTGTGCCTTAAAAATTCTGGGGAAACAAAAGGGAAAGGGCTAATTGGCATTGATACAGATTTAATATTTGCTCATTTTCCTTTATAAGCCACTGTGCATACCTTATAAAGACTAATTTTCAAAATAGCTGAGGTGACCTGTGCAAAAGCTTGATGAGTTGGAACAGTCATAAAAGTGCAGCCTGCATCACCCTGGAGATGGGTCAGTAACTTTGTGTTTCTTCTACCTTTGATGTGGTTTCTCAACAGATAACTGGCTATTCTTTCCTACTTCCTTCTTATACCTGACCCCTTCACTTAGATCCAGCTAGAAAAATAAGAAAGACTCCTCTCTAACTTAGTCCAGAGACTCCAAACTGCCTTACCTGTGATGCTAGATAACCCTTTGGACTGTCCTGTTCATTACTTGGAATGAACATATAACCAACATGGAAATGTACCAGCCTCAAAGCTAAACACATCCATTAACAGTTCCACCCATGTTCTGTCTACAGATATACTCTTTCCATTAGCTAGAGATTGGATGGGTAAGTCTTGAAGATGCTTTCTGGAGATAACATTCTAGCATGTTAATATTAAATTTTAGAAATCTGAATTTTAGCTGCATCTACTTTGTTCACATACTGCATAAATGTAAAATTCTATTCCCATGCTAGGAGCTTATTAATATCTGGAAACTGATACGAACCAAGTCTAGAACACTCTAGGAGGCTTCACTTCCCTTTAATCCTTGCATTTTTGAAGAGTGTTATATGTTTGCTCTTGAAAATATCAAAGTCTGAACTCTTTAATGATTTATTAAATACCTCGTGATATAATGACTGCCTCAAACCATGCAAGTCAAATGTTCTGATACATGTGTATTGTTTAAATCATGAATTGAGCTGAATGCAAGCAAAGAGTCCCATGAGGTTAAAATACAGAATCGGCAGTTGTTAATATGTAGACATAAGATAAAAATAGATGTCTTAGAATGTTTACTAGAGAGAAAATGGCTTAAAATACCATTTTAGGTAAAGAAATGCAAATCTTGCAAAAATAAATCCACATTTGCAAGTACTATTTTTAACATTAGTTACATGTTTTTGCATTTTTTTTAGAAAGTGTCTATGGATAAGAAGTAGCTTATGAAAACTTTCTCCATTTCTCTCTTATGGCAGAAGGGAAAGTCTATAAATATTCCCAGAAAATGCCTATGACTGTTAGCATAGGTGTTAAGTGAAAAGATACCTTAGTAATAACAGGAACTTTTTGTCGACAGCAATTTCTTTTCTGTGATTTTTCCTGGTTTGGTTATATATAGGACTAGATAATAACAGTAAAGATACTAAGATTTGTGTTCTTACTTTTATTTAAGAACTGTACAATTTATTTATTAAAAGCCATATTAAAAATGTAAAACTAAACAATGTATTTCAAGATAAATAGTTACATAGCCCCTTTGTCAGCACCCTAAATGCTTTCCCAGGGGCTTTACCCAAATAAATGTCTCTCGCCTGTCACAAACTTCACTAACTTGGTACTATATATAATATTTTTTCCTGAAAATCAACTCAATTATACCTATGAATAAGTTTCATTTGGAAATTAGACATAGAACAACATTACCAATATAAGATAAAGTGGGATCGGCTTTGATAACGTCCACGTGGCAGTAAACTCTTCTTCCATCTTTCTCCCTCAAAGTGTCTTATTGTTCTATATTGATTATTCTTGGTGTGATAATGAGAGGTAGCATAATATCATAATACGATGAGATGAAGTGAAGGGAATGTCATAGGAAGTGTGTTGTATCATCAAGCTACTTGGTAAGTGAATACCAGCATTTGTGTGACAACTGACAGGTGACTATCGACTGGGTAGTACAGAAAACACTGAACAATATCATAATTTCTATCTTAGCAGGATGGATCTCTATATGGTATGAGATTTCATGATATTACAGAGGATGACATACAAATTTAAATCTATGAATTATTTTCAAACTTCTATTTAGTAGTCTTGCACAGTGTATGACTATATGTAACTGAAACCTTGGGAAATGAGGCATAGGTAAGCAGGGAAGAACACAGTACAAACACAAGTCTTGATCCCGATGATCTAAACTAATGTTGTGATCAGTGATAGAAATGGGGTACTTGACCAGTATTAAGTCTATTCTTGAGTGCCACAGACCCAAAAGCAGAAAGTAAATCTGATCCCAACTAGAGGCAAATGATCATGTATGTCATGTGTATATATGTTTAGTATGTATGTGTTTTGGTGTGTGACTTTGAGCAAAGAGAAAAATAGTTTTTGTTTTGCAACATACAATAAATGTAGCCAACCAAAAGACTTATTCAAAATATTTTTAAATGAAGATTAATGTAGGTATATGTAACCTTGTATCATACCAGTATGACCTATGATTCTTTCTTCAGGTTATGTTTTCTACACCTGTTCATATTTCCTTATTTTCTAAAGAAAGGCATAGCTAGAGGATAACTAGTGAAATACCTTTTCTAGCACTAATTTATATTTTTTAATAAGATGGGTGTTGTTTACAAAATACATGTAGCTAATTTGGATCTTTTTGTGTCTTTCCATAAACACCCCCAATTCCTTTAATGATGTAGTTCATCCATGTCCCTCCTGTGCCTCTGAGATGCTGACTTTATATATAAAATAAGAGCTTTCTGAAGAAAACACTTCAGTGCTGAATTCTTCAGTTGTATGTTATTTAGATATTTAGATATTTTTGATGTGATCAGGAGAAAAAAATACTCAGTATGTAAGATGTTTGGAGAAGAGGGGCATCAATAGCAGAATATGAAGAATCCATGGGAGCTTCTTTAGTAATATGCGGGAACTGGTGCTTGGGATACCTCAGAGAATGACTCACGGAAGTCTGGATGAAAGGAAGTTACTTAAAATACAGTTTCTCATTAGATGTTTGAAGTAACAAAAGATTTTTTCACAATTATTTACTTTTAATATTTAAATACGTCATCCCTCCATCTGTCCCACCTGATTTTTAAGTTTGTACACCTGCAATAGATATTTTGTTTGTTTATCTACAAGATTTAATTAATGCATCTAAAAAAGCATCAGCTCATGAGAGTTATGATATTTTAATTTAATGCAAATCTACAGATTTAATTGCCTTATATAGCAACATACTGCATTTCAAAATCTTCAGGATCAGGGATCAGCTATTCATTGTGGATACATTTTACAGAGTGGCGAAAGAGTGGGTTTACAACAGGACCATCTACCAAAGGTCTGTACAGTATGTATAGAATTTAAACATCATTTATTCATTTATTTCCTGTGTGTGTGTAGATTGTTTGTGTGCCAGAGTGTGTATGTGGAAGTCAGAGGATAATTTGTGAGGGTTAATACTCTTCTTCCACTACATAGATTCCAGGGACCTAACTCAAGTCACCAAGTTTGGGAGCAAGTGCCCTTGCTGACTGATCCATCTCACTGATCCTAGAATTTAATTTTGGAACAAATGTGAATTAAAATTTCAAAAGTGAAAGAGAGCATTTTACAGCACTTCTCTTCATTCTCCAGCTCTGACATTTTTTCTTCTACAATGCTGTCAGAGTATTTGGTGAGGGAAATTGAGGTAAAAGTATCATTTATGGCTGATTACTCACAGTCACCTATCCTTAGAACATTGATCAGTTAGAAGTCTCTGCATTAACTGTAAAATACAGCTTTTCTGACCAAGGATTAAAGTAGCACAAAACTATGCATGTACACAAAAATCCTTAGAAGGCAGTTTGATAGCATGACAATTTAGCAAAACAATAGTAGGTTATCCCCAAGAGCTTATAACCTTCCTTTCAATGAGTTTTGATAAGTTTTATCTTGCTAGGCATGGATTCCTTGTTCTGGAACAATCTAACCAGAAAGCAGTTAGTTATTCCTATAACAGTCATGGCACTATTACAGTAAGGGTACATCTTGCTGGACAGGTAGGTAGAATAGAACGCCTGATTCAGCACTGGGTAAGTCTTTTCTCCTCCAACAGCCCGCATAGCACTGTCTTGAACTATGAAAGCTAATAATGAGAGAAGAAGTTTCTTGGTGAGTTCAGCATTGAGTTCTCTGTATCCTACAATTACACTATGTTGTGTCTCAGACAATAGGCTCTTACATTTAATGACAGTGTGCAACCACAGCCTCCCACATTTCTAATTTGAAAAATGAAGAGGTAGCTGAAGAGAAGGCTCAGTGGATGAGAGCACCTTTTACTCTTCCAGGGAACTCAGGTTAAATTCCAGGCACCCACATGGTGGCTTATAACTGTCTATAACTCCAGTTTGAGGTTATCAAGTGTCATTTTCTGGTCTCTGAGGGCATTAAGAATGCACACAATATGCCTACATGCATGCAGACCAAACCCCTTTACACATAAAAATCATAGAATAGTATTTTGAAAGAAACTCCACCTGCCTTTTATTGACATCCTACCTGCACTCCATTTTGTTTTCTTTTTTTTTTTAATTTTTTATTTATTTATTTATTTTATTTTACAATACCATTCAGTTCCACATATCAGTCACGGATTCCCTTGTTCTCCCCCCTCCCACCACCCTCCCCTTCCCCCCAGCCCACCCGCCATTCCCACCCCCTCCAGGGCAAAGCCTCCCTCGAGGACTGAGATCAACCTGGTAGACTCAGTCCAGGCAGGGCCAGTCCCCTCCTCCCAGGCCGAGCCAAGCGACCCTGCATAAGCCCCAGGTTTCAAACAGCCAACTCATGCAATGAGCACAGGACCCGGTCCCACTGCCTGGATGCCTCCCAAACAGTTCAAGCCAATCAACTGTCTCAACCATTCAGAGGGCCTGATCCAGTTGGGGGCCCCTCAGCCATTGGTTCATAGTTCATGTGTTTCCATTCATTTGGCCATTTGTCCCTGTGCTTTATCCAACTTTGGTCTCAACAATTCTCACTCATATAAACCCTCCTCTTTCTCGCTAATTGAACTCCCATAGCTCCGCCCGGGGCCTAGCGATGGATCTCTGCTTCCAAATCCCTCAGTCTTTGGATGGGGTTTCTAGCACGACAATTAGGGTGTTTGGCCATCCCATCACCAGAGTGAGTCAGTTCGGGCTGTCTCTAGACCATTGCCAGCAGTCCACTGTGGGGGTATCCTTGTGGATTTCTATGGGCCTCTCTAGCACCTTGCCTCTTCCTATTCTCATGTGGTCCTCATTCATCATGGTCTCTTATTCCTTGTTCTCCCTCTCTGTTGTTGATCCATCTGGGGTTTCCCGCTCCCCCAAGCTCTCTTTCCCTCGACCCTCGCCCTTCATTTCCCCCACTTATGACCAGGCTGTTCATGAAGATCTCATCCATTTCTCCATCATTGGGTGATCCCCATGTCTTTCTTGGGGTCCTGTTTTCCAGGTACCCTCCCTGGTGATGTGAGTAGCAGTCCAGTCATCCTTGCTCCATATCTAGTATTCTCCTATGAGTGAGTACATACCATGTTTGTCTTACTGAATCTAGGTTACCTCACTCAGGATGATTTTTTTCTAGATCCATCCATTTGCCTGCAAACCTCGTGATGTCATTGTTTTTCTCTGCTGAGTAGTATTCCATTGTGTATCTGTACCACATTTTATTTATCCATTCTTCAGTTGAAGGGCATCTAGGTTGTTTCCAGGTTCTGGCTATTACAAACAATAGTGGATACAAGTAGTGGAGGAGAGTTCCCCTAGCTCCACATCCTCTCCAGCATAAGGTGTCTTCAGTGTTTTTGATCTTAGCCATTCTGACAGGCATAAGGTGGTATCTCAGAGTTGTTTTGATTTGCATTTCCCTGATAATTAGGGATGTTGAGCAATTCCTTAAATGTCTTTCAGCCATTTGAGTTTCCTCTGTTGAGAATTCTCTGTTTAGTTCTATAGCCCATTTCTTAATTGGACTGTTGGGCATTTTGATGTCTAATTTCTTGAGTTCCTTATATATTCTGGATATCAGTCCTCTGTCAGATGTGGGGTTGGTGAAGGCCTTTTCCCATTCTGTAGGTTGTCGCTTTGCCTTGTTGACCATATCCTTTGCTCTACAAAAGCTTCTAAGTTTCAAGAGGTCCCATTGATTGATTGTTTCTCTCAGTGTCTGTGCTACTGGTGTTATATTTAGGAAGTGATCTCCTATGCCAATGCGTTCAAGACTACTTCCTACTTTCTCTTCTAGCAGGTTCAGAGTAGCTGGATTTATGTTGAGGTCCTT
>CABHPP010129142.1:0-26126 GCA_902168425.1 Peromyscus attwateri | reverse complement strand
GTATCCCCTTAATCTCCTTATGTTGTCTTATTGCTCTGGCTAGAACTTCAAGTACTATATTGAATAAGTATGGGGGGAGCGGACAGCCTTGCCTCGTTCCTGATTTTAGTGGAATTGCTTTGAGTTTCTCTCCATTTAATTTGATGTTGGCTGTTGGCTTGCTGTAAATTGCCTTTATTATGTTTAGGTATGTTCCCTGTTTTCCTGAATGGTCCAAGACCTTTATCATGAAGGGGTGTTGGATTTTGTCAAATGCCTTTCTGCATCTAGTGAGATGATCATGTGTTCTTTTTCTTTGAGTTTTTTTATATGGTGTATTACATTGACGGACTTCCGTATGTTGAACCACACTTGCATCCCTGGGATGAAGCTTACTCGATCATGGTGTATAATTGTTTTGATGTGTTCTTGGAGTCTGTTTGCCAATATTTTATTGAGTATTTTTGCATCAATGTTCATGAGAGAGATCGGTCTGTAGTTCTCTTTCTTTGTTGTATCCTTGTTTGGTTTAGGAATCAAGGTAATTGTAGCCTCATAGAAGGAGTTTGGTAGTGTTCCTTCAGTTTCTATTGTGTGGAACAATTTAAAGAGTATTGGTATTAATTCTTCTTTGAAGATCTGGTAGAATTCTGTGCTGAAACCATCTGGTCCTGGGCTTTTTTTGTTTGGGAGGCTTTTAATGACTGTTTCTATTTCCTTAGGGGTTATTGGACTGTTTAAATAGTTTATCTGGTCTTGATTTAACTTAGGTATGTGGTACCTATCCAGAAAATTATCCATTTCTTTTAGATTTTCCAGTTTTGTGGAGTAG
The DNA here is from genome assembly GCA_902168425.1 of Peromyscus attwateri. Taxonomy (NCBI): domain Eukaryota; kingdom Metazoa; phylum Chordata; class Mammalia; order Rodentia; family Cricetidae; genus Peromyscus; species Peromyscus attwateri. The sequence goes on along the minus strand of CABHPP010129142.1, from coordinate 25,315 downwards.
AGGTTTTTGAAGTATGACCTGATGATTCTCTGGATTCTCAATGTCTGTTGTTATGTCCCCCTTTTCATTTCTGATTTTGTTGATTTGGATGCTCTCTCTCTGTGTTTTGGTTAGTTTGGATAAGGGCTTGTCTATCTTGTTGATTTTCTCAAAGAACCAACTCTTTGTTTCATTGTTTTTTGTATTGTTCTCTTTATTTCTATTTTATTGATTTCAGCTCTCACTTTGATAATTTCCTGGCATCTATTCTTCCTGGGAGACTTTGCTTCTTCCTGTTCTAGAGCTTTCAGGTGTGCTGTTAAGTCACTAGTGTGAGATTTCTCCAACTTCTTTATGTGGGCATTTAGTGCTATGAATTTCCCTCTTAGCACTGCTTTCATAGTTTCCCATAAGTTTAGGTACGTGGTGTCTTCATTTTCGTTGATCTCTAGGAAGTCTTTAATTTCTTTCTTTATTTCTTCCTTAACCCATTGGTGATTCAGTTGAGTATTATTCAGTTTCCATGAGATTGTAGGTTTTCTGTAGTTTTTGTTGTTGTTGAAATCTAACTTTAAACCATGGTGGTCTGATAGTATACAGGGGGTTATTCCAATTGTTTTGTATCTGTTGAAATTTGCTTTGTGGTCAAGTATGTGGTCGATTTTAGAGAAGGTTCCATGGGGTGCTGAGAAGAAGGTATATTTTTTTTTGTTAGGATGGAATGTTCTGTAGATATCGATTAAGTCCATTTGAGTCGTGACATCAGTTAAGTCCTTTATTTCTCTGTTAAGTTTCGATTTGGGAGATCTGTTCAGTGGTGAAAGTGGGGTGTTGAGGTCTCCCACTATTAATGTGTGGGGTTTTATATGTGGTTTAAGCTTTAGTAATGTTTCTTTTACATATGTGGGTGCCTTTGTGTTTGGGGCATAAATGTTCAGAATTGAAACTTCATCTTGGTGGATCTTTCCTGTGATGAGTATGTAATGCCCTTCTTGATCTCTTTTGATTGATTTTAGTTTGAAGTCTATTTTGCTGGATATCAGGATGGCTACACCCGCTTGTTTCTTAAGACTGTTTGGTTGGAAAGTCTTTTCCCAGCCTTTTATTCTTAGGTAGTGTCTATCTTTGAATTTGAGATGTGTTTCTTGTATGCAGCAGAAAGATGGGTCCTGCTTTTGTATCCATTCTGTAAGCCTGTGTCTTTTTATAGGTCACTTAAGTCCATTGATATTAAGGGATATTAATGACCAGTGATTGTTCATTCCTGTTATTTTTTGGTGGTAGTGTGTGTGTACTTCTCTTATTTGGGGTTTACTTCTGTGGCTTTATCTATTGCCTGTGTTTTCGAGGGTGTATCTGACTTCCTTAGGTTGGAATTTTCCTTCTAGTGCTTTCTGTAGGGCTGGGTTTGTGGATAAGTATTGTTTAAACCTGGCTTTTTCTGGGAATGTCTTGTTCACTCTGTCTATGATGATTGAAAATTTTGCTGGGTATATTAGTCTAGGCTGGCATCCATGGTCTCTTAGTGTCTGCATTACCTCTGTCCAGGACCTTCTGGCTTTCAAAGTCTCCATTGAGAAATCGGGTGTTATTCTGATGGGTTTGCCTTTATAAGTCACTTGGCCTTTTTCCTTAGCTGCCCTTAATATTCTTTATTTATTCTGTACGTTTAGTTGTTTAATTATTATGTGGCGAGGGGACTTTTTGGGGGGATCTAGTCTGTTTGGTGTTCTATAGGCTTCTTGTATCTTCATAGGTATTTCCTTCTTTAAGTTGGGAAAGTTTTCTTCAATGATCTTGTTGAATATATTTTCAGTGCCTTTGAGTTGGCATTCTTCTCCTTCTTCTATCCCTATTATTCGTAGGTTTGGTCTTTTCATGGTGTCCCAAATTTCTTGGACATTTTGGTTCATGACTTTGTTGACTTTAGTGTTTTCTTTGACTGATGAATCTATTTCTTCTACTGTATCTTCAATGCCAGAGATCCTCTCTTCCATCTCTTGCATTCTGTTGGTTATATTTGCATCTGAAGTTCCCATTTGTTTCCTCAGATTTTCTATTTCCAGCATTCCCTCTGTTTGTGTCTTTTTCATTTTTTCTATTTCCGTTTTCAGGTCTTGGACTGTTTCCTTCATTTGTTTCATTGCTTTTTCATGATTTTCTTTCAGTGCTTTATTGTTTTCTTCCAGGACTTTATTGTTTTCTTCTACTTTAATTGTCCTTTCCTCTAATTTTTTATAACGTTCTCCCCATTTTTTGTCTTTTCCTCTATATAAGTCTCTACCTTCTTCATGATGTCATTCATAAGGCTGTTTTCTTCTGCTTCTTCTAATTTTTGATGTTCAGGTCTAGTTGTTGGAGGAGGGCTAAGCTCTGGTGATGCTGTATTGCTCTTCATTTTGTAGTATGTACTTCTGACTTGGCATCTGCCCATCTCCTTGTGGTTCGTTCTTAGTCTTATCTGCGCACTTGGTCCAGACAGAGCTGATAGATTCAGGAAGTCTCTCTCTCTTGTTCAGATGGGAGCTCTCTTGTCCAAATGGGAACTCAGGGGCAGGATGGGATCTGGGGGCCGGTCTCCAAGTCCCAGGAAGTCGCTGTGGTCTCAGGCGGATGGGTGTGGGGACAGGGCACGGAGATTGCGGGGTCTGCCGGGGGTCTTGGAGAAGGGGAGCCTTCCCGGTAGGGCTAGAAGGGAACCTGCCTGGTGGCCAGAACCTAGGGCCACATTGGGCAGGTCTTCCCCAGAGTGGCTGGTGCCCAGGGATGGGGTCTAGGCTGAGCCAGTAAACTCACCTCTGGTCCAGAAGGGAAGTCCGGGGGCAGGATGGGAGCTGGGGGCTGGTCTCTAAGTCTCAGGAAGTCGCTGGGGTCTCGGCGGATGGGTGTGGGGGCAGGGCGTGGAGATTGCAGGGTCTGCTGGGGGTCTTGGAGAAGGGGAGCCTTCCCAGTAGGGCTAGAAGGGAACCTGCCTGGTGGCCAGAACCTGGGGCCATGTTGGGCAGGTCTTCCCCAGAGTGGCTGGTGCCCAGGGGTGGGGTCTAGGCCCCATTTTGTTTTCTACTTGCTACTTTTCCTCGACTATTTCTTTTAAAAGTAAATTATGTATTATTTAACTAATCTCTTCTGCTCTCATTCTTTAAAAGTTTACTTGCAATTTCATTCAAAGCACTGAATAAAACTACCATAGTCCATGCCATTAAGTTGAACTGCCTTGTGTTTGTCTTCATCTGAGCTCTCTGTTCTTTGATGCAGTTGATGCCAGTCTGCTCTTTCAAACATTTGCGGGATTTTAGTTATGTCTGACTTTTCTGTATTCTTATATCTCACATTGTTTCACCATCAAATTTGCAATGTATTTCCCTGCCTGTTCTTAAATATTTCCATATTCTTCAGGACTCCTCTGTGATTTTCAGTCCCTTCCCAGGAACTCCAATTAGAATTCTATACATGGTGATGATTCTTTTGTGGGAATTCTCTAGAGAAAGTTAAACCATTCTGGGTATGCCCTCTGTCTCCAGCAATAAAGTAGAAACATGAATCTAAGTACTGATTGAAAGAACCAATAAACACAGTGTCAGGCCATAACCAGATAAGGGGGATGCTAGATACACTGTGGGCAGGCCATAGAAATCCCCATGTGCTGGGGATATTGGCTTTGATTGCCCTTTCTGCTTTCTCTTGGGAGACTATGCTTTTATTAAGTTGCTGTTTTCATTCATTACTCATCAGTGAGGTTGAATTGAAGACCAAGAGAGTGGTAATAGTCAATCTTTCAATAGAAGTTACTGTGCCAAGCCCTTTAACATATGAACTCATTTAGCATTCACAATGACTCCGTTTTATAGATGGGCTTGAAGCCCTAATAAGACAAAGCTAACTTCTCTGATGTCAAAAGTCTGGTAGGGTTCAGCACCAGCTTTGAATCTGGGAAGGGTAGCCCTAGAATCCTAGAAGTCAGCAGATGGTAAGAGGAGACAGAACAATTGTTGTATTACAACTAGATAGGACCTGAAAGAACATATTGGATTTCACAGGAGTCTCAGACCAGGAGGTCCTAATCCATCTGAGAAGGACTCTCAGAGGTGGTCTCTTTAAGCTAGACCTTTAAAGGATCCAATTTGCTCATTGGAGGAATAAAAGTCATCTCAACAGAGGAAACAAAGTTTGCAAATTGCGTAGTCATGGAGGGTTGTGGCAAGTCTTGAGCCAAAAAGACAAAGTTTGGGTCACTTGCACCAGAGTTTGAGTTTGTATTCATGCCGCTATGAGATAACTCAGAGCAATGCACTGACACTGGATTATTGCTAAGCAGGCTCAGTGGAATTGGCTGCCTCCCTATTTCTACCAGCTTCCTTCCTAACCTCTATTATGAAGCAGCTGATTGTGAAAAATCATTTAGAGAAATCTCAGATTAAATTTTCTATCATTAAGCAGGCTGTGGTGGGGCAAGATTTTAATCCCAGCAGAGGCAGAAGCAGGCAGATCTCTGAATTCTAGGCCAGCCTGGTCTACATAGCGAGTTCCAAGATAGTCAGGGTTGTATAGTAAAACTCTGTCTAAAACAAAACAATGACAAAAACAAAAACAAACAAAAAACACCAACAAAAAAGCAAAAACAAACAAGCAAACAATCAACAACAAAGCCCAAATAAAACAAAAAGTATCTCATCTTGAAATTTCAAACCAAAACTCAGAATTCTTGGAGATACATGAAAGTGATCTAAATCCAATTTTGTGACTGTTTCTCAGACTCCACCTTGCTTTCTACACCATTTAAGAACAGTGTTGCTGAGGACAAAGGCGGTCTCTAACAGGTGTTGTCTTCCATAACAAGCATCTGAAATAGTCAGCATGAACCACTACCCCAGGCAAGGCCAATGCATGTGTATTGACCTCACAGCAGAGAGTCCAGCAGCACGACAAGGCACAGTAGCACACCTGTGAAATATGAAGTATTTTTAGGTAAACACAGAGGAATTATTTCACTTGAACTCTGACATCACAGTTTTTTGCTGTGTCTGGCCTTGCTTGACAGGTCGATTCTGAGGCTAACCTGTATCCTTGTACTGTTCTTTTTTCTTCATGTACTTATTGGATATATGCAATTTTATTTTAAAATTTTCTACTAAGGAAAATGCCCTACTATTTGTCTTTATTTACTTTCTACATGTTCTCCTTAAAAATAACAAATAGCATTTAAAAAATGTAACTAAGTTCCAGCAAGATAAAATCTTACCATTCTGAAACAATCACCATTAATACCAACGTGGTAATACTTTCATCTGCGTGTCTGTGTGTGTACGTAATTTCCCTGTATAAGTAGATAGTTCAATAACATTGTGAATATACTAAGTATATTATTTTGTTGTACATCTATTTCCTCCAGGTCATTTTTTCCTCTCATCTATGATCTATGTGTGCTCCCTCACATCTGAGCCACTGTAGGTTATCAAGGGAGACCCTGTCTCAGACAAAAAACAGGGCTCGTAGAACTGTTTGAAAGCCCTTGTCACTCTCTCAGAAGTCTTAAATTTGGTTCCTAGCACCCCTGTAGCAGGAATCTTAGAGAGTTCTTACTAATAAAATCAAACCTGAGCCAGGTATTGGGGTGAACACTGGAAGGTCAGAGAGCCAGAACAAGCCATAGCTATCTCACCTCGCCAGATCCTCAGCTGGTCTTGCTTCCTCAGACTGGAGGCCTCTGAGTCCTCATCCAAATGAGTCTCGGCTGAACTGCTGCTAGAAGCCTGAATGCTTAACCAGCCCAAAATGCCTCTCCAGGGCAAATGCCTCTCCAGGGCAAATGCCTCTCCAGGGCAAATGCCTCTCCAGGGCAAATGCCTCTCTGGGCAAATGCCCTGGTTTTCTGGTCCTCACACCTTATATACCTTTCTGCTTTCTACCACCACTCCCTGGGATTGAAGGCTTGCTTTCTGGGATTAAAGGCGTTGGTCACCATGTTTGGGTGTATCCTTGAACACATGGATTTCTGTCTCTGGAATGCTAGGATTAAAGGTGTGGTGCTACCACTCCCTAACCTCTGTTTAACATTGTGGCTGTTCTGTCTCTGACCCCAGATAAGTTTATTAAGGTACACAATATTTTGGCGAACACAATACCACCACACACCCCCATTTGCCAGTTGCTTCACCACTACCTTTAACTCCAGATACAGTAGGATCACAGACTTCTGGCATTCACAGCACCAGCACTTACAACACACACACACACACACACACACACAGTTTAAAAACACTTTTAAAAGACCAAAACAAGTTACTCAAGTCATTAGATATTAGTGATCATTCTCTTCAGGGTGTAAATATGCTATGAAACTTGAATTTCTGGATTCTAGCTGTAGTGTTTTCAGTCTTGCATAAGTCAAATGAGCTGATAATAACTTATCATCATATTCTCCATTTCCTTCACATCCACCTGTGCAGCTGGAATTACAGGCAGTTGTCAGCTGACCAATGTAGGTGCTGGGAACAAACTTCTGCTGGGAGAGGAGCAAGCAGCCTTAACCTCTGAGCCATCTCTCTAGCTCCACCCATAAAAAACATATGTAACTGAAACATTTAGAACAATCAAGAGGAAAGTGTTTGGAGATAGGGAGAGATGCCACTAAGACTCATGATAAGCCTTGTGGATTTCAATAGGAGGGCAATGGAGTAGAACATCATATTGAGAATTTTATTATGCAACAAAATTATATGACAGAATTACATTATTTGAAACTCTCTACTTGCTTTCTCTTAAGGGTAATGTTTAAAGCATGACTCTTGAAACCAGACAGATCTTATATTTATTAGTATTATGACTTTGAGCCTTAGTTTTCACACGTATAAAATGAAGTTATTACTTTTGTTTTCTTATAAGACATGTAAAATAATAAAATAGATGTACAAGTGATTATTGCATAGTAAAGTAAATCTTCCAATGGTTGTTTATAATAGCATCACTAATTATTGCCAGCATCTTTGTCATCCCCTAATGTTAAAGGCATAGATGTATACAGTCATGCTAATGAGACATACATTCCTAGTCTTGATAATAGAAAAGCGAGAAAAGAGTAGACCCAAAGAGTTCACTTCTGTTCTGTTAACAAATGACGGGGATTGTCCAACATTTTGGTTCTAGTTTAAGAGCCTCCATCTTGGCTTCATAGCTTGCTGTAAACATTGAACTCTAAACACAGTGATATCAATGTGTCTGATAAAAAGAATTGATGGGAAAGTAACCAGAAACTAGGAAAATTTGACATTTAAAATTTCTGAAATATAATTGATAAGTGTAATTTTCAGATAATGATGTTTTTATAAGAGAAGATAGTTTTATTAGTCAAGATAACTGTGACAAGTAGCTATAACAACTAACACTATCCAATGGCTTTAAATAATTATAAAAAATTCTTCCTCAATCATGACTGTTTACTATGAGCTGGAGATCTATTCTGAGTTGCTGCCTCTGAGGTGAATAAAGGATCTAGTCCTTCTTATGATTCTGATATGTTGGAATTCTATCTTCCTGTTGCAAGAATGAGGAACAAAGTGTGTGGAGGACACATCCTGACTCTGTATTTCTTCATTCTCAGCATGTGCATTCACATTTCAGTGGTCAGAGCTTTATCACTTGTTCATATAAGCCTCATATATGCAATACCTTCATCCTATATTCATAGTTCCTCATATACAGTAAACCTTCATAACATGTTCATAAGTATGTAATATATGTAAGACCCTTATCACATGCTTGTATGTATCTCATGTGCATTGGATCTTTATCACATGTTCATGTTGTCCTCATGTACACTAGACCTTCATCACATGTCCACATATACCTTATATATACTACAACTTCATCACATGGTCATAAATGTATCATATATACCAGACCCTAATAATATGGTCATCTATACCTCATGTACATTAGTGCTTCTTCATATGTTTATATGTACCTCATATATACTGGCCCTTCCTTAGATGCTCATATACAACTCATGGACACTGATTATTTACCACAAAGTCCTATATATTCCATATACATGATTATTTCATCACATACTTGTATGTACCTCATGTACCTTCATCACAGGTTTGTATGTATGTCATATATACTATATCTTCATCACATGTTCATGAGCATGTGATATATATATGTGTGTGTGTGTGTATATGTATATATATGATATATAGACCTTCATCACATGCTCCTATAGATTTTATATACACCAGACCTTTACCACATGCTCATATATACCTCATGTACTTTAAACCTACACATTCTTTATATATAGCAGACCTTCATCACATGTTCATAACTGCTTTGTGCATAGCTGCATATTTCAGTCTCTTTATAGTGATATATAGCCTTCCTATGCACTCATAAATGGCAAAATAGAGCAAGTTAGTTAACCTTGAAGGACAAGGAAAAAGTGAATATATAGATATGTAGCAAGCCAGTAACAACTTAGTAAGGAGTGGGATATGACATTCACATCCACACAAAGTTTTAAAATTTCACTGAAATTATGAATAAGAAACAGTCTCCCCTGGAATCATAACATTCCAAAAACTGACATTTCCCATTCATTTTAAAATTTAAAACTTTTCGACGAGGACATGGTGGTTTTTTATATACAGTTGTGGACTATTGTCAGCATATTTTCTATTCAGGATTTCACGGGGAATTATTAAATGGAATGTGGTCCTCATAAATTCAAATGAAACATAATTTACTTAGTCAATAGTCTAGTTTGTTTTGCATAAATAACCATTGTCTGGGTGATTTTATTGTGTTTAGTCACCCATCTGATAAGGCTATTTCTATCTTTGATTCTAATCTGTACTGGGAGACATCCTTCAAGTTGTGATTGTGCCGACATTCTGTTTCTGCTTCATCGCGTAGTTATGACAGTTTCAGTATTTATATATAAAATATTTGGTAGCTGAGCTTGTTTTCAAGTCTTTGTTATGTTGATGCATTCTAATGGCGATCATTGAATATGATAATGCTGCTTAACTTTTTTTTTTTTTGGTTTTTCGAGACAGGGTTTCTCTGTGTAGCTTTGCGCCTTTCCTGGAGCTCACTTGGTAGCCCAGGCTGGCCTCGAACTCACAGAGATCTGCCTGCCTCTGCCTCCCGAGTGCTGGGATTAAAGGCGTGCGCCACCAACGCCCGGCTGCTGCTTAACATTTTTCACAAATGTCTGTTATTAAATAAGTTACAGTGTACTTCTGCTATTGTAAGAGCCTAATAAATAAGAAAAAATTTTAAAGAGAAAATTGTTCTTTCATTTGATTTTTCTCAGGTATGTAGTAAGATTTTAAAATATGTGATAATGAGTGAGAGATCACTAATCATTTTTCCATGTGTATTCATCCTTTGGAAAAACAACTGGTTGATGGTACCTAATCCTTTCAATCAGAAATTCATTTGCAGCAAAGAAAATGTGTTTGTGAATGTTTAAGTTGAAGCTGTCAGTAATATTAGCTTGCATAATTATATTGTTTCTTGATTCATCTTCTGTTTTTCTTTGTAGAGAGCTTCTCAGGAATCAATTAAAACTTAAATTTTCAGCTGGGCATTGGTGGCACACGCCTTTAATCCCAGCACTTGGGAGGCAGAGGCAGGCGGATCTCTGTGAGTTCGAGGCCAGCCTGGGCTACCAAGTGAGCTCCAGGAAAGGCACTAAGCTACACAGAGAAACCCTGTCTTGAAAAACCAAAAAAAAAAAAAAACAAACAAAAAAACACTTAAATTTTCTAGTCTATTTGAATTCAAATTGTGCATCAGTTTTTGTGCATTTGTAATAAAAACAAGAAAGAGCTTGTAGAGTGAGTGACCTGAGGACCTGAGGTTTTCCAAGCTCCTTAAATCAGGGTGCTATTTCCTAGTTGACTTCCAGTCTGTCCTCTTTGAGGAGCAAGAGGATCAACAGCTTGTGATAAACACTCAGGATCAGACTTTCTCAGTATAATTCTGCTCTCACTTTCACTCAAGCAAAAATGTCAGCCTAAGAATTTTGAGATACAATGTTCTGCTTGTTTTTTGTCTTCAGTGAAGAGACATAAAAATTCTGTATCTGTATCTCACCTAGCATATTGCTCTTAAGCGACTGTCTGGCTCTAGACAGAGTGCCTGTTTTTCCACAGTAGGATCCCGTGGTGCAAAGTGTGTCTGAGCATATTCTGGCATCTCATAGTTATTACTGCTAAAGGTAAAAAGTGTGAGGATGGATTCCTTTCAGTAAGACATGACATTCACTGAGCACTCCCTACCTTCACAGCACAGTAGGGGCACTCTGGAAAAACAGAAAGAATGCAAGACTAAAGTCACATTCCCAATTTGTGAATTCTCTCCTGATTCTTGATGCAGTATTGTGTAGTTTTCCGGCAGCACGTCTACATAAAGTGCTGAGATGCAGAGAACAGAACTGTCCACTTATGACTGCTGTTATCACAACCAACCTTTTTACCCTGGTTCTAGGAGGTCATACTCAGGTCCTCATTCTGACAAGACAGTCCTATTACCAACTGAGGTCCCATAGGCCCTGACTTTTGTTTTGTGATGGCCGATGCCACTTTTAGTCTCAGATGAGATAAGATAATCTGGAGTGCAGGCATGTCCTTGATGTTAAGACACTGGTAAGACTCTTGGACCACTCCCTTCAGGTTATTTGAATGCAAGCATGTTAATGATGACTTTGCAATTCTCTCTTCTTCTAGACCTGGGATTCCAAAGGAAGTCTGTTGTGATATCCCAGGTAATGAAGACCTCAGACAAAGAAGGCCAAGACAAAACAAATGAGGAAATAAAATAAAAAATGAAAACCACAGACATCTGTGGAGAGGTAGAACCATGTGGATTTTAGACACATAGCTTTGTGAGCATTATCTTGGATGGAATTCCCCATACTCTGTCTCTTGTTAGCTAAAGAGAGCATTGACCAATTTAGTGAGCTGGTACCTTTGTACTCTACAAAATGAGTTTCTACATAATTAGACTTACTGTGACAAATAAGAACATTAATTGTTAAAAAACTGTTTTTATTATCCATGGCATTTAGTAAGAACTCAATAAATATTCATGATTACTCCTATTTTAATGATCTGGCTTTTAATTTCAGGAAACAATGACAATCACAGCTCTTTTCAGCTATTTTTGTTTTCCTTTGTATTTTTGCTTGTTTGGTAAACATTCTAATATATTTGTATTTTCAATGATTGAAATAGTTTAATTTTATTTTAAGATATGAGGATGTATGGTTTTAATGTGGTATTTTTTTCTGAGAAGCAGACAAACATTTCTTTTTGATAGATCATGCAATAGCTTATAGTTTTAGACCACTAAGAAGGAATTGGCTATCTTTCACTCTTTGAAAGTTCTGTGAAACAGAACTGTACATGAGGATAGCTTCAGGAATTAGTCATAAAAAGAAATCCCAGTGGGCTATGGAGATGACTCAGTAGATAAAGTACTTGCAGAACAATCATAGGAACCTGGATTTGTATCTTAGAATCCAAATAAAACCAAATTAGGGAGTAGCAACTCATGGAAAACAGAGATAGGCAGATCCTTGAAGATGGTTGGTCAGACAGTCTCTCCAGTCAGTAAGCAGCAGGTTCAATGAGGGACATAGTCTTAAAAGATAAGGTGGGTTGACCCCTTCCCATGAAGGCCACAGATTCAGTAGTATATGAACACCACAAACTGTACTTCATGGATTTAAAAAAAAAAGATAATGGAACACAAATTAGGGTGGGTAGGGAAAGGGGGATGAATCTGAGGGGAATAGAGGAAGGAGGGGAATATCACCAAATTCATTGTATGAAATTCTCAGTGGACTAATTTCAAAATGAGGAAAAAGCAAAGAAGTATAGAGCAATAGAAAGAGACATCTGATCTGATGTTGACCTTCAGCTTCCACCCATGTATGCTTAGGCACATGGACCACCATGCATGTATGTGTATCTCTCTCTCTTTCTTTCTCTCTCTCCCTCTCTCTTTCTCTCCATCTAAAGCATTCAGTTGGCTTATGTTTCAAGTTATCCATTGAGACATTGAATAAAATATTTGAAAGGCATGCTTTTATTATCCAATAATCTGATGAGCTCAGAATTTGAAAGCAAAGACACATAGGAGACAGTCACATGAATGTTGCAGTTGTTTCATTATTATGTGCTGTCTTGATTGTACCATCCAGTTTCGACTGATGCATTAACTTCCTTGGTGGTAGATATTAAATCAATAAAATGAAGACCTCTCTAAAGAAGAAGAAAAAAATCTTGTCTCAAACATAATAGGTTTTGTTAGTGGGAAGCTCTTTAGATCGATATAAGATAATCACTCATGATGGTGTTTGGCTGTACTGTGATAACAATAAATTCCAATGTTTTTGTGGTCTTGCAGTAAGAGAATTTATTTCTTGATCACACAGAGTTGCTCTGAGTTTAGCAACCCTTTCCACAAAACATCCTGCAAGCAATTCCTGTAGGATTCATGCTGTTCTTGTCTCTTTGCACCATCTCACCCACCACCTTCATAATCACCTTTAACATAGGAGAAACTCACTCATACTCAAAGGCTCACAATAGAAATGATGAGCTGATACCCAGAGCATTTATTATTTACTCTTATGCTCCTATCCTAACTAAAATGTCTAGAGATATTGTCTTCCTATGACATAGAAAACAAATAACATCCTTTCAGTAGTTAAGAATAAAGTGTGATGGTTAGACTCTGGACAGTCTTAAATCTATTATCTAAAATTCCAACAATTAATAATTATAGTTATGAAATGTACCAACCAATCATTACCTAAATGATGCTTTCAAGAGAGTGTCTGAACTGAAGAAATGTTTACTAAGTACAGTTAACCTTTGCTGTTGTGTGAGCAGAAATATTGTGTGGCATCTTGCAAACATCCATTACCACATATGTATGAGCAAGCTGGCCTCCTCATATAAATCTCCTTTGTGGAGACAGGTAGATACACTTGACATTTGTGGTGCTTGCTCAAAGGCAGCATTGACAACTCAGCTAGGGAGATAATATGTTAAGACAAATATATGCAAATCAATCTTTATGCATAGTAGTTTTCTTTATAAGAAGTATTCCATGCTCTTCCCTGTCATCTCTGGAAACTGTTTTCCCTGCTCCCATCACTGAAATGTTTTAAATGCTATTGGGACAGTGATGTTTCCAAATGACCTTATTTTATCAACACTCTCCATGATGCAACTCCTAACCACATTTTGACTTGGGAGACATGTTTCTCTCTTGGCCTGTCCAAGCTGAATGACTTGACTTTCTCAGCAGACCATTGTCTGTCTAAATATCTTTGTGTTGTCTCAGTGTGTATGCCTTTACTTAATCTCTACATGTGCACACAGCTTCTTACATGTCCTGCTATATGGTCAAATGCCACACATTTTGATTCGCACCACAGCTTCCATGGTGTGTTCCTCTCTTTTGTGAAAGGATTAGCTTCAGTGCTGCCTTACGCCCCAACCCTCACCCCTTCTTCCTCCTTTGTCCTTCCTCCCCTCTCCTCCCTTCTTCTTTCTCTCCTTTTTCTGTTTCTCAGACAAGATCCTATACTGGCCTCTACAGCCTTAAACTCCTGTTCTTCTGCCTCTGTCTTTCACTTGCTGAGGTAAGAGGTGTAAATCACCATGGGCACCTTACATTACTGGTACTTGTACACTTGAATATATACATTTCTAGTCTAAAAAAATTTTGGAGACAAAATACATGCCTGCTTCATCCATGTAAACCTTCTTAAGAGAACTTCACTCGGGGCAATTCAGTGAAACAAATATTTCTTTTAGCTGCTCAATGGATGAAGATTGTGTCCTTCGTAACAGAGTATGCACCTTCCAAAGATGAGAAACTCTGATTTTGTTGCTCCTCAGTTACTATCAATATTATTTTAAGCAAACTGCTAGCCAATTGAAATCAATATTTCATATCTAAAATGGAATTAATTTTAACTGCTTTTTCTTGCCTTAAAGCATGGTTGGGAGAAACAAGCAATATGATCACAGTGTGGGAAAACATTTTGTGTTAAGTTGTTTTCATTATGTTCTCATTTAATTCTTTGTACATGTTTTATTCTCCCCAAATCACAACAAAAGCTCTTTGTGTTTCATGGCACTGTTTACTCTTTTTTTTTTTTTTTTTTTTTGGCCTGTCTCTCCTTAAGTAGATACTTGTATTTTGAAATTTCTCAAGGCGTGGCTTTAGCTACTGTTAATGCAAAAACACAATTCTCGTCTCAAAGTAGATATCAGGTGTTTATTCTGGAGCCAAATATAAGTGAACATAGCCCAAGAACACAGACTCATGTTTCCCCAAATTCCTTGTTCATGAAGTTTTTATAGTAACAAAGCAAAAAAAAAAATCATAAATCGAGACACTTTTCAAATATCTTTATGGAAACATCAGGTAGGCAGTCACAAAAGTGGGAACATATCTGCTATAGCTACAGATGTTCTATGATGACATTCTCAGTCCAGGGGTTTGTGGAAGACAGTCAAAGTGCATTAGGTCAGAGGCAGATGTAGGCAAGAATGACAAAGAGGTTAAAGATGGCAAAGGGTGGGTTGTAATTAGGCTCCGGTCCTAGAGCAATCCAATTTCTCTATAATCACTGAAGTTCTGATCAGTTCATCAGTACTGGGGAAGGGTGAGTGGAAGATGGGGGTTATTTCAGGAATTTTCATTCATACCCTTTTACCTCATTTTCTCTGTATGCTTTACTTAGATGTTTACATTCTTCTTTGCAAGATAAGTTCTCATTTGCAAACAGATAACAAGAATACCTACATACTACCTTGATCTCTAACATGATCAGTAAATACTTAAATCCACCTACTTGATTTGCTAACATTTCCCACATCCAACCTTGCCTACACTTGATTGACACCATGCTCCTAAGTTGTGTAGTGTCCTCATTTATGTGTTTCAGCAAATAGCACTAAGACCTCCTTAATTTCAATGATCAAATCCTAGATTTCCTTCTCATTCACTGCATACCCAACTACAGAAGTGCTACAGCTCCTGCAAGTCTTCCTTGTACCAAGGGCTCTATCACATAATTCCCTACCGTGCTTCCTAGGCTCCATGGAAATACTTCCCTATGACTTGCTTGCCTTCATCAATCAGTGCTATACTTAATATTTTCAAGATGTAAATATTAGACAATTACCTGAAATGGTTATTGCCAATTTTGAGTGATATGTTAATCCCACAGGGTGAGAATATGACGACTACCACAATTCGAGCTAAATTTGAAGCAAGCTTTATTTTATTGGGGAGCATCCAAGAGCTGACCATGGATGGCCTGCTAAGTCATGCTAAGGAATCCATGCCTTGGGCCTCTTTTAAGGAGTAAATCAGAAGTAGTTGTAAAGCAGGTTTACAGAAGAGAGACAATGGGGCAATATGGAAATACAGAAAAATCTCAAAAAAAAAAAGAAACAAAAAGCAAAAAACAAAAACCCCACCATGTGACATGTGGTCCTCATGTGATTAGGGAGAGTAGGGGAAGGGTCAGGGAGGGTCTGTAAGGGTTAGGAAGCATAAGAGTATTCTCAAAAACAAGTCAAGGTCATGGGATGGGGCACAATGGGTTCTAGGAAACAGACTTAAAAAAAACGGCAACTCAGCTCTTCCAGTAAATGGAAACTTATTTTTAACAATATAGCATAAGGCCCTGTCTTCAAAATGGAATTAGATGGGTTCCTCATAAGCTCTTCCACATGTCTTTAAAGATATTGTCCAATGAGTTCCTTTCTCCTATGTAGTCTCATCTCTAGCTAGATACTAAATGTGTTCTACAATATCTTCCTTCCAGTAGCTGTCAGAGTTGCCAGTTTTACTCTCGCTGGTTTGATTTATCGCTTAATATATACTGTCATCATTGGAGGCATGGAGTTCTAGTATGATACAAAGATTTATTTCTTTTTAAAGGTAGATCTCATAACAACAGTTGAGTAGATAAGGATTCAGCACACACTTAAGTAGAATAAAAGTTTAAAAAAGTAGACCTATTTACTAACCATTTATTAAACTAATATTTGGGGATGCTAATACATTGACAAAGTATGTATGTGAATGTGATATGGTTTTGTATTCAAGAAAGTTAGGACACACCGCTTACATGTTTATGATCAGTTATGTAGAGTCAAGGGAGAGTTTGAGCAACCCCAGCAATGTAAATTGGCAGGACTCATGGGAGAGGCTTCAACTTCTTAGTCATGTTTTGCTGCAGATGAGGTGTGTAAAATGTTTTGAACATTGAAGCCCATTCTGTTCAAACATTGTAACTGTCTCCCATATTATTTTTCTTTCTCTTTAACAAGTCTCACATATTCTACACAGATGTATCAAGCCTTCAAAATTTAAAAATACTCAACACGTTTCTAATAACATAAATTCCCCTTTTCTGTGCTTTGGCCAGTTAATGCAAAAAAAGTTCTTATTTTAGATAAGGCATCATATGTTATAAACACTACACTCTCTCTTGTCCAGCTTTTAATATCACTAAAATCTTTATATTGAACCCATGAGGCAAGAATAGAGAAGCTGAACTTTGTCAAACAACTTTTCAAGTCATACAATTAATAAACATGTAGACATCTCTCATATACTCCCTTTGGCAATTACAGAAATAGCATCCTTCTCTAATGCTTAGTTTGGCCCTGAAAGTTCCTATTTATTTTTATCACTAGTTACATTCTGTTAGTTTTGGATGTGAGTTACACTCTAACTCTGCCATTGGCTATTCTAATCTTGTATGAAGATATTAGTGGCTCATTCTTTCCCTGGTATATGGTTTTAAGCTATGATTCTAAGAAATGTATGGGTTGTAGCTCATTTCTGCCCATGGACCAAATCAATATTGAAGGAGAAGCTGTCTATGTCTCTTCCTCTACAACAAAGACCCTTTGATCAGTTCATAAATTATTTTCAACCTAGATTTTTTTCTTTATGTGTTGGATTCATTTTCCTGTTTGCTTTTGGTTTTAACTCAGTTTTTACAATTGTTTTCATATATGGGTATTTAGACAAATCAATTAGTCTTTTATTTATTGCACCTGGGTTTTATTCCATTAAGGAAAATTTATCTACACTCTATTAGCAAACTGTTAAATATTTGGTGAAGAGGGATAATTCCCTTAATTTATAAAGAACTTATGATAATCATTATAAAATGTCCAAATCAACAAACAGAAATTAGGCAAAGAACTGTGTGTAAAGTAAAACAGATAATAAGTAATTTTAGAGAAATTGGTTAAATACCAATGCAAGTAGCCTGTAATTGGTTATATTCATATACTTTAAAATCATGATCACTGCATTAAAAATAAATGGTCAAATGAAAATATCCAAAACTAAAAACTTTAAGCCCTGGATAATGTTCCAGGTGCTTTGAATTTAAACCACCCATTTAAAAGAAAACCAGGGGTTTTTCTTTCCCCACATTTCCTTAGACTTCTTGCATTTAAAAAAGTTCTTGTGTCCTTTTTCACCTGTTCATGCAAAATTCCTGCAATTGTCATATTAAAAAGGTAAATACTTGGTCATAGGGATTGGTTAAAAATATCTAAGCCGAAGCCAGTACCTTAGTGTGAGTGCAAAATGATTAACAAGTCGAGGATGTGAGGAGCTATGAATAGAGAGCGTTTTGTCATGAATTATTCAGCTAACTATGGGATGCTGTTATCTCCACTTCAGTGGCTTTTAATTGCACATGTAAGGATTCTGCTTATCTAGCATTCAATTTGATGCCAAAGTGCAGCTTTCCCAAGCAGGGCAGAAGCAGGAAATGAGGATCTCATCAGACAAGCAGCTGCCATTCATAGGTGCATTAAAAGGGATAGCCAGGAGTGTAGTAGGGATGGCGCCAGACAGACATGATTGGTGGCAGCAGAGGACATAGGAGAATAAGTGACTTGAGGTGTCTGTTCCTTCTGAACTTAGGCGAGCGGTTGAGTCTTAAGTGACAAGTTGAACAGTGTGTATCACTTCTACCTACTACAGCTCCTTTGATAGAAAACCAAGGTTGTTTCCTGGGAGGGGATGTCAGTGTCTTAGTTACTGTTCTATTGCTGTGAAGAGACACCATGACCAAGGCAACTCATGAAAGAAAGCATCTCACTGGGACCTTGTTCACAGATTTCAGAGGCTTAGTCTGTTATCGTGGCAGAGACTATGCAGAAGTAGTGTTGGATCAGTAGCTGAGGGCTACATCCTGATTCACTTTCAGAGAGAGAGAGAGGGGGAGAGAGAGAGAAAGAGAGAGAGAGAGAGACTGAGCCTGGGCCTGGTGTGGACTTTTCAAAGCTCAGATTCTACCTCCAGTTGTTATCAAATGGGGATTGGGGAATGGCACTTTCTCTAGCAAGGCCACACTTCTTAATCCTAATTCTTTCAAATGGTTCCACTCCTTGGTGACTAAGCATTCAAATATGGGTCAATCCTTACTCAGACCACCATGGTCAGAGGTGAGGTTATGTGATTTAAATCCACTTTTTAAAGGACCTGGTGTTCTTTTGGGCTAAATGGAATCTTGGCTCAATTTTGAGAGACTGTTCATTTTAATTTTGAAAGTCTATTTAAGGTTGGTTTTTTAATCAAGCTAAACAAGTTTTTTGAAAGCTTGTTATACATTCAAAATTCATGAGGTAGTGTCATCTGACACCTGTGCTACAAATTTTTGACAATTTACCCAGAAAATACAACTTTAAATATTTTGAGTTAATTTGTAGCATCTTCTCCATTTACATCTCCCTCCATAATGGATGATTTTGGATAGTTACTACATGCATCTGTTTCCAGATTCCACTGGCTATAGATCAAATATTTTACCCCTTATCATTTGCTATGCACTATATAGTTCATAAGGAATAGAGAGATTACAAGGATTCACACATAAACACTTTCATATTCTGGAGCTCAAAACCAAAATGAAGACAATACAAGCCTATGTTAATACGTAACAATTATATCCATCCTGGCAGGAATGAAGATGGTATAGAGACAATTATGCTCCTCTCTTTGGCTATCACACTATTGAAACAATAGATCCCAAGAAATTGGAATTTCCCTAGAACTCTAATGCTGGGAGAAGGCAAAGGTCAAGACTTTATCTCTCTGAGGAGATTACAGCTTCTCAGATCACCTTTTAGGGACGGCCTTGACATCAGACCATGATGATGGGCAAGACCACATCTGGATTAATACTGCTTAGCTTATGTATCCCTCTGGTGCCTCTACTTAGAAGTAAGCCTCATGTTAAGACTGGAAAAAAGGTCTTGTAGGGGTCACTGTGTTATCCCAAGTATGTTAGGTAGTTAAGGGTGTCCCCTTATGCTGTGCTCAGGTTCTTTGTGTCCAGACAATGAATTGACAAGACACATAGTAGTGTTCGTGACAGTATAGATTTGTTCAAAGTGGTACCAGAAGCATAGAATGCAGTCCACACAATGGAAACAGCCTCATGCCAGCATGTGACTCAAAGAGCTTAAGTTTTATTGAAAGAATTTTTAAAAATTAATTTAAAAAATTTTATCTTTTTAAGATTTATTTTTATTTTCTGTGTGTAGGTGTTTTGCCTGTGTGCATGTCTGTGAACCACGTCTATTCAGTGCCCATAGAAGGCAGAAAAGGGTGAAGGAGTTGCAAATGGCTGGTAGTCACAATGTGGATTCTAGGAACCAAGCTATAGGCAACCAATGACTGCCAAGAGAGAAGGAATTACTCTCTTTCAAGGATGACCCCCCTCATTGGTTAACTAATAATAAATAGTCAGTTCTAAAATCATATGCACACAAGCAACATGAAATGAACTCTGCAGGTTGTGTTTATATAGTTATACATTTACAAATGTATGTAACAACAATAATCAAAGAAAAAGAGACCATCAATTTGAGAGGGAATGAGAGGAAGGATATAAGAAGGGTTGGAGGGAGAAGATATGGGAGGATATGGAAGGAGGAAAGGTAAGAAAGGAAGTAACACATTTTAATTAAAATTTATAAAAGAAAAGTATAGAGCCTGATAATATGAGGTTTTATATAAACTTTTACCATATCTATTTATTTTGTCCTCCCAAATTTATTTTCTTCATATTTTTGTTAAGTAGCTTTAGTGCAGTATTTCTTTGCAAGCTTTATTAAAAATGGCAAGTAAATAGATTCCACAAACTCTTGTGGAAGTATCTATTCCCATGGCAACCATAATCTGCTTTGCATTCTTATGAATAGGTGGGGCCTGTGCCTTCCTCACACACAGTCAAAGGCCAGTGACAGATTAACACAAGTAAACAAGTGTTTATTTAGTGCACAAAAGCAATGGGAAGCCCAAATCCTCCATTAAAGATTCAATTCAGCAAGTTTTTAATATTCAATATGGTATTTATTAGAGACAAGCAGCTAAACTATTGATTAAAAACACCAATGAGTGACAGTATAAATTCTTAAAAATGGATCCAGAAGTTATTTGAACCTAGGTCTCAGCAAATGTTTTCAATGAGAGCCCTGACTGTAAATTAGTTAGGTCCTGCGTGCCATGTGGTAATCTGTCTAACTCCTTCAACATAAGCAAACAGTTACTACTCTTATTTAATGGCAAGTGACTGGCCAGCAACATTCTGAATTTTGTATGTCTATTACTTCATTTAGCTTATAATATTCCTGTGTTACTTAAATATCCTTGTGTTACTTAAATATTCCTGTGTTACTTATCTTTCTTCTGTGACAAAATACATGAATTTAAGTCAAGAAGAGCTGGTTTTTGACTCATAGCTTTAGGGTACAGTGCATCCTAACTGGGAAGTCATGGCAGTAACACCACCAAGCAATGGATGCCATTCCATCCATAGTCAGGAAGCAGAGGGAGGCAAATGGTTGTGCCCAGTTCATTTTCTCTATCTGACACAGTCCAGGATCCCAGCATATGGCCTGGTATCATGATGTGTGACTCTTATTAGTCTTCATTATAAAAATCTGGAGTCAGATATCGAGGTAAATGCTGAAAGATCAGAGAAGCAAAGGAGCAGCCACAGTCTCTTCTGACCTCTAAGAATCCTCCTACCAAAGCAGGGTGGGGGGGCATCCTGTCTCTATGAATCCTCAGACTGGATGAGGGCCGAGATCCTGTCTCCACCTACCTTATATTCCTGTTTCCACCTCCCTAATGCTGGGATCAAAGGCATGAGCCTCCCATGTGCTGGGATCAAAGGCATGCACCATCACTGCCTGGCTCTGTTTCTGGTTTGGACTGGTTCAATCTCCTATAGCCCAGGATGGCCTTGAACTCCTGATCTTCCTGCTTCCTTCTCCCAAATGCTGGGATTAAAGGTGTGTGCCACCACTGCCTGGCCTCTATGGTTAACTAGTAACTAGCTCTGCCCTCTGATCTCTAAGCAAGCTTTATTTGTCATAACACAAACAAAATATCATACAACAGTGTCACCCACATTTAGAATGTATCTTCCCACTTCATTTAACCCAATCCAAATAAACCCTCAGAGGCACCCCAAATCTAGATAATTTCTCATGGGCATGCTTTGAGGCTTCTCTCTGAGAGGTGGGTCCGTATCCAGTCAAGTTGAAATATTAGCAACCACGGTACTTAGGAGGCTGGTACAGTTAGTACCTCTGTTGGGGAGTAAAGACTGAGACTTGGGACATCTTAAAGTCCTCAAGGTCAACAGAAGAAGTGACTTCCTCTTTGTTCAAATGAACTTATTCTATTTAATTCAGTGAGCAAAATAATGAAATCATTCTTTAAATGCATCTGCGGTGATTTCTCAAGTATACGAAGGGCCAAGCATATTTAAAGAGCTTCTGGATTCTGGTGGATGTTGGGAGATTTGCAATGCTTATTTCTCATCTGTAGCTTCACTTTAATTGTAGCTCAGTTTCCATTCACCCTGCTTTATGAGGAGTAATTTCATGAAGAGGTAAAAAGGATGATTGTGGTGTGTAGTTAATTAGAATTTCTAATTAAAATCATGCTGAAAAACAAAAAATAAGAAAAAATAGGAAACAGCAAATTCCAATGGAAGAGTAATTGCTAATCTGTAAATTAAGGAAACCGTATACTATAAGTGCTTTTTCTCTGCTGGAGTGAAAAACACCCAGTTTCAATTAACATACCATGAATAAAATACTCACCTTGAATAAAGGTACAATACACATGGCAACATAGGAAGAACTTTATTTGGCCAAATGCAATCCGGGTAAGTGCTGAGGATTCTGCCACTGGCCACCATATTTGTTTCACTCTCTCATCCCTTAAGCTCAACCTTTTTGAATCTGAGCACGAATATGAATTTTTCAAGTCAGAGTCTAGTAACTTTCCAGGTTTTCAAAATTGCATCCCTGTGTATGTAAGCACAAATGTCAGCATTAGCCTCAGTATATGAGGGAGGTATTTATGTGTATTTATGTGCTCAGGGACAAGGGGGTATAATTCCTGGCATCACACCTTGGTAATTAGGTTGTAGCTTCTCACGTCTCCCCACAACCATAATCTTATACCATCATTCACCAAGAAAACAAAACAAACAAACAAAAACAACTTGAGAATTTACATGAATGAAGGGAGAGTTATGGGCATTTCATACCCTGATTTCTGTTTCTGAGCCTTATGGTTTAATTCATGATATTCTTTTGATTGCTACATGGGCAATCTTAGGTAACTGGCCTGCTTACTTCAGATTTGATGGAGTCTGTAAATTCTGCATTTGTGGCTGATTAAAAAAAAAGAAACCATTCTCTAAAAATATCTTATTCTTCATTTGAGTAGTAGTCAAAATAGTGGGCTGAACTGTCTCTGGAATTGAGCTAAGATCCATAATGGAACATCACTATTGTATTTATTTCCATGCCAAATATCACAATAATCAACTTTTTAAATTAATAAACTATACTTTATAACAGCTTGGGTTTGTAGAAAAGATGAACAAGAGGGACTCAATTCCACATAATTCCCCTCATACGGTCTTCTGCTGTTAACATTTACTCCAGTTAACTGGTTAAACTGTGCTTTGACCTCTGGGTTTTGACCTCTGCATTGTGCATGTTTGTGTGTCATTTTCACAAATACCTGTTACACATTCACCATTACCACAGGGTACAGAATAATTACAGTGCCCTGAAAATCTTTTCTGTCCAACCAGTTCACTTTGAATCCTACCTCTGCCTATCTCCTTTCAACCACGGATTGTTTATGTTCCCTGTTGATTTCTCTGCTCTGGAATGTCATGTGATTGACATCATACAAGGTACACCCTTAGTGAGCTCTATTTATGATCGTCTTTATGTATGTCCATGAACCACATCTTTTCAACACTAAACATTATCCAATTCCACGCATGTATCAGAGCTTATGTTCTTTTCTATTTACAGTTCATCCACTTAAGAATGTCTTGGTTACTACTTCTGTTTTGACAGTTAGTAATAAAACTATTTCAAACACTTGTGCACAAGTTTTCAGGGTGATGAGTTTCCAATTCATCTGAGAAAACATCTAGGAACACGATTACTAGATAGTATGAGAGGCTATCTTGAGTGTTATAAGACACTTGCACTCCTTGGAATTCTTAAAAACAGTGAATGCAAACTTCAATTCTTCTCCTCATTCACCAGCATCTTGTATTTTCAGTGGCTTGGGGTTTAATCACTGTAATAAGCATGAGTTGGGGGGCGGGGCTTGAGAGATGGCTCAACAGTTAGGAGCCTGCACTGTTCTTGCAGAGGACCCATGTTTGGTCCCTGGCACCCACACTGGGCAGCTTGCCCCCACCTACAAGTTCAGCTCAAAGGTGTTCTAGGATCTCTGACATCAGAGAGTACCTGTAGTCACGTGTATATACCTACACTCATAAGAAAAATAGGCACATGATGGTATCTCCTTTTCATCATCATTTTCTAATGACATGATGCTGAGTATCTTTTCTTATTTGTCATCTGTCTTTTCAGTGGTGTCTCTCTATATCATTTGTTCATGTTTTATTGGATTGTTATTATAGATTATGTAAGTTCCTCATCAATCAGACAAGGATTTTGAAGATATGTTCTTCCTTGCCTTTTCATTTTCTTTACAATGTTCTTCATAGGTAGAAATTATAAACTATAATTAATGTAATTTTAATAGATAAATAATAATACTATTTTTCTGTAGTAGATGATACTTCTGGTAGTTTACATAAAATGCATTGACAAAATTATGGAAACGAAATATCAAATATTAGGGGTTTGGGTAGGTCTGAGATGAGGGGAGTTGCTATTTCACTTGCTTAGAGTTTCAGCTTTGGAAGAATAAAAAATGAAAGAGATGAGTGATGGTGGTGATTATACAACATTAAGATTGTATTTAATTTCACTGATCTATATATACTCTTACATACAATATAATATAAAAAAGCTGAGAAAAACAAACAAACAAAAATGTTAATTCTGTGACACCCAAAGGTACCTACATTTTCTTCTATGTTACCTTCTAGCACTTTGCCGTCATAATTTTGTTTTATGCCTAAGTTTGGGATCTACTTATTTTGGGGGGCTGGCAATAAATATTTTAATTTTTTTGTTTTATTTTTTATGACAAGTAAATTTCAAGTTTATTTCCTTTTTGTTTGCTATTTAAATATGAAGTTAAGCTACAAACAGGTACTGCAAGATAATTATCTCACATTTATATCCTCCTGTAAGATCCTCCTCCGTATCTCTGTCCACTGGCACCATCATTAGGCTGTGGGGTTGAGGAGTGTTGGGGACAAGCATAGGTTTTCCTATCTAGGTCCTGTGCCCCAGCCCCTGGACTAAAAGCGATGGTGAGAATTAGTCCTTTCCAGGGAGGGAGAAGAAGCCACCTACTCCTGCTATCACATATAAAAACTTACGTCTCATCCTAGTTTCCTGGCCTCTCAGTCTTGTTGGCTGTCAGGTACTCCTAGTGGCACACATATCTGATGCCTGTTGCTACCGGGGGTCATGGGTGGGCAGCATCTCTCAAGAAACCAAGGTTCTACACTGACAGAAGATCAAGAGTAAATTTACTTTGTATTTGCTGTATTTCAAAAGTATTATAGTATGTAAATGGTATTTATAAAATAAAAATCCCACTAAATGCCTGTGTTTGGAAGATTTTTGTTTCTTTTTCCTGGTATTCAGTAAATAGTCATTAGTTGGGGGTAAATTTATCAAAAAAACAAGACAAAACAAAACAATACAAAACAAAACAAAAAACCTTCCCTTCTCAGTGTGAACCCTTTGGTTGCTATGAGGTGTAGGTGTAAATTTGAGAGTATTAAAGC